>JABUQX010044460.1:0-57500 GCA_015478945.1 Trachelipus rathkii | reverse complement strand
TACCTAATTTACCCCCCACTCCATTTTCCTCCAACACCCTCCACAATTCACCCCTCTTCACTCTATCATATGCCTTCTCTAAATCTAAAAAACACCCATACACTTTCCCTTTCCTCTCTATACTTTTCTCCACAAGCATCTTTAGTGTAAACACTTGGTCCACACACCCTCTTCCCTCCCTAAATCCTCCTTGTTCTTCCCCCATTCTCTCCTCCGTTAAACCTCTCACTCTCTCAATCAGTATTCTCCCATACACTTTCCCTACCACACTTAAAAGACATATACCTCTATAATTCCCACATTCCATCCTATCCCCTTTCCCCTTATACAGGGGAACCAAACAACCATCCTCCCAATCCTGTGGTACCTCACCACTCCTCCAACATATATTATATAACCTATACAGCCATTCCTCCACCCCTATACCTCCCTTCTGTAACATTTCCATTCTCACACCATCCAGACCTGCGGACCCAGACCTGCGGACTTCCCTTTTTTTCCTTTATTCAAGGCCCTAATAATTTCCTCCATTTGTATTTCATCCTCCCCCTCCCTCCCCAATTCACTCCCCATCCTCACCTCTTGCAAATCTTCCTCCCCTCCCCCACCCACTTCATTCAATAATCCACTAAAATACTCCCCCCACCTCTTCCTCACCCTATCCTCTCCTCCTATCCACTCCCCATCTCCTCCCTTGATCCTCTCCCCCAACCCCTCCTTCTTCTTCTTTTTTTATTACTTCTTTCGCAGAACATCTTGCCTCCCCGATTCAAAATTTTCCGTCACTTTCCTACAAACATTCAATCTTTTGGCCTCTTCTCTTCGCCCTCTCACCACCTCATCTTGCTTCCCACTCTAACCTTGTACTATATTCCTCCAGCTTCCTCTCTCCTACTTCCCAACCATTTCACATCACTCCTTTTTCCTTTTCACTCACTTCCTTCACTCCTCACTCACCATCGCTCCTTTCCTTCTTCTTGCACCACCCTTTTTACTCCACATTACGCTTCTACGCCTCGTTCACATACTGCTCTTTAAAATCTCATCGCACTCCTCCCTCCACACCTCCAATTCCCCTCCCCCTCACGTCTCTCACTATCCTCCATACCCTCCGGAACTCCCTCTTTAACAACTATCTCCTCCAATTTTTCCACCTTTATCAGTTTAATCTCTCCTCTTTTCTCCCCTTTCCCTAACCATCACCTCTCCTCCCACCCTAATCCTAGCAACCACCAAGTAGTGATCCGATATCCCCCTCCCCGCCCCTCTAAATACATTTACATCTAGTAATCTGCCTCTATCCTTCCATTTAACACCACATATCAGTACGCCTCCCCGTTATCTCACTCTTCCATGTATACTTATGATTTTCACTTTTTTTTGAACCAAGTATTCCCCACTATCATTCTTCTTTCAACACACAACTCTAACAGACTTTCTCCATTAACATTCCTCTCCCCTACCCCAAATGGTCCTATTATTCTTCCCACCCCCTCCCTTCCCACTCCTGCATTCAAATCTCCCAATAGACAAATTTTATCATTTACCCCGAAACTTTCCCAACACTCATTCAACTCACTCCAAAACCTTTCTCTCTCCTCCTCCCTCGCTCCATTCACTGGTGCATATGCGCATATAAAAACCCACATTTCCCCCCCGAATTTCACTTTTACCCACATTATCCTCGAACTCACCTGTCTGCACAACCTTACCTTATCCCACACCTCTTTCCTCATAACTATTCCCACCCCTTCCCTCGCCCTCACTCTCTCGTTCACCCCTGATATCATACCCTTGTATTTTCCAAAGTCCATCTCCCTCTTTCCCTTCAGCTTAGTTTCAGTTAACCCTAGCACATCCAACCTTTTTTCTTCAAACATTAACCCCACTTCCTCCCTCTTCAAATCCTCGTTTACCCCTCTCACGTTCATACATCCCACCCTAATTACCTCTCTCCTCCCCATCTTTTCCCTTCTTCTATATATATACTCACTCAGGCTGCACGCTTTGTGGGACTCCCCACCCTAGGCACTTCCCAACACCTAAGGCCACCACCCCGCTCACCAAATATACCCACAATAATAACAATATATATATATATATATATATATATATATATATATATATATATATATATATATATAATATATATTATATAATATATATTATATAATTCTTTAAATTTATTTTTATATATATATATATATATATAATATATATATATATATATATATATATATATATATATATATATATATATATATATATATATATATATATATATGATTTTTTCCGTTATATTATGAGTTGCTATATATAAGTTTATGGAGTACGAAGTAATGGATAGAGTCTTGAAAAATTTATAGACTTGCACTTAATATTCCAGAATATTGAATATTCACCAAATATTTTTCATGCATGTAATTATTCATTATTTTTTTATTACATTTATTTATCATGTCGCTGCGCATACTCTCTCTTCTCTCTGCTCTCTCCTCTCGTCTTCTCTCCCTCTCTCTCTCTCATCTCATCTCTCTCATCTCCACTCTCATCTCTCTCTCTCCTCTCTCTCTCTGATCTCTCTCTCTCGTCAGATCTCACTCTCTCTCTCCTCCTCTCTCTCATCTCTCATATATTTATATATAATATATATATATATATAAATATATATATATATATATATATATGCAAATGGGGAATAACGTCCAACATCTCATGTCAGTCACAGTCTGGATAAAGGCAGAAGGTTCGGAAGAAAATCCTAACAAATTGATAAGGTAATATTATTTGTGCATTTAATATTCGAGGAATAGCTTTGAAAAATCGTTTGATCTTATGGGGACGAAACGTGGAAGTGAGCTTGAATCCAAAGCGGAATTTGAATCTCCATTACATTGGAAATCCTCATCAATCATCAAGAAGGAAGTGTGAAAATAAAACAAAAATATTTACCTGTTTCAGAACAGACTCTTCTCACAACTCGCCGGTGGAAGACCTAAATAGGTTTTTCATAATCGTATTGAAGCTTGATCTTTGATATTCTCTACAGATAACCTGAGTTTACAATCACTCTCTTAGAACGATACGGACCTTTGTGAGCCCACCAGCTCGAGAGGCCCATTGAACGAAGTCACAAACTTACCTCTCTACCAAACCCTTATAGTATCCGATGTAACAAAAGTAAATCAACTCTGGTGATGTTGGATTTAAAACTAAAACATATATTTCAGAGAGTGAGACTTTTCCTCTTGACTTGCAAAGCAGTAAATGACTTCTTTCGACTCAACCTGTCAACATGAAGAAATGTTGCTTCCTCCTCCTTCTTCTCCTCTCAGGTTCCATATGCTTTGCCTGTGATTACATTCGATCGGGTGCATGCTTCTGAAATCTACGAACCGTAGGAAGGCGGGTGGCCCGGATGGCATTCCTCCCCGATTCTTGAGGAGTGTGCTTTCCGTCTATCCCCGCCCCCCCGCTTCCAACTACTACTCTCCTCATACCTAGCACTTTCCCTCATGTTGGAAGCACGCACATGGTCAACCTATTCCGAAAAAGAAGCCGCTCTGCTCTGATGCAAACTATCGCCCTATAAGCTGCTTACTTGTATTCTACTCTAAGATCTTCTAGAAACTCTTCTCCAACTCTATTTCTTAGATCATCTGATATCTCATTCACTTCTTTCCGAATGCCAGTACGGCTTTCTGCGCTCGAGGTCTACTGGCGACTATACTTGCTATCTTACTGACTTACTGTTTTCTCCGCCCTTAGAACACGGAGACTGCGTGGTGGCGCTTGACATATCCAAAGCACTTGACCGGGTGTATCACGCGTCACTGCTCTCCAAAGCTCCCCTCCTTCGCGGTTTCCTCCTGAGTCTGCTTAACCAGTCTAGCTTTTCTTTCAAATCGCTCAATATTCACTATTCACTCATATGCCGATTCTTCTTTCCTTTCTTCAAATTGGTGTCCTCAGGTTCTGTCTTATCTCCTCACTTTATTCCTACTTTTCATTAATGTTCTTCTCACCTGCACTTCCTACTCTATCACTCATATTGCCCGATGACTCGAACCCTTCAATTCTCAACTCATTTCAATTCTGCCCTTCTTACTTTAGAATTGCCTCTCGTCTAATCTTTCCGATTCTATTCTCGCTGATTCTGATAGAATTCCGGGTGGGGTCGTCTGAACCTTGTGAAATTCAATTCTTTAAAACTCAACTTCACAAATCTCCCTCTCTAAGTACACCTTCTAACTTTTCCTACTCGTTCACCGGTTCTCTCGTCCTCCGTCGACAAAATAAAACATCCTTGGCCTAACATTAAACAAAAAAATGTCTGGAAACCTCTCATACCACAACGGTTGCTAAGGCGGCCTCAAGGAAACTGGAATTCTTTTGTTTGGACTGCGAGACTTTTTTCCTCTTCACAGTTCTCCATATACAAGGGCCTCATCCGCCCTGTATGGAGTTACTCTCTCATATCTGGGGGGCTCAGGTTTCACCCGCTTTGATAGGGTCGAGTCAAAGGCAAAAAGACTTATTAACTGTCCTGTTCTTTTTCTAGTTCACTTGACCCTCATCTTTGCGGCGCGATGTTGGGCTTTATCTCTTTTCTATAGTACCGTATCGCAAGTGCTCGAGAAACTTTCCACTCGCGTGCCTACACAAGGGGTGCTGGTCGGCACATGAGTTTTGTGTCTATTATCAGCAACTCCACACAGTTCGCTGCGGTGCTTCCTTTTCTCCTGCCACCTCTGTTCTGTGAATTCTTTTTCATCTTCTGTTTCCTACTCAATTTACTCTCCCTCACTTTAAAGCCCCGCGTCTGTGCTATCTGCGTAATTTGTGTTAGTTGAATTTGTGTTTTAAACACCCCTCCTTGCAATAGGGCATTGCCCTGACGTGGGATAACCGTTAAAAAAAAAAAAAAAAAAAAAAGTCCAGGACACCGATCAGGCAGCATTTTTGTACTTATACATTTACTGCACTAGTTTATTTCATTACATTCTTTTTAATCTAAATCATACGTTGATAAACATTACAACGATGGTCATCACATACTTGGTACTATGAACAAAGATTTATATGTATTTTGCGAATAAGTTGATTTAAAGTGAGGATCAGATGCTATGAGAGGCTTCATTTCAACTAACACTTTAAGTATGAGTTTTAAAATTCTGCAAAGCAGAATTTTAAAATTTTGCAAAGCAGAATGGAGTCAGGCCTATTATTAGATTTTAAAGACTCATTCGTCCCTTGATTTCACTATTTTTAAATTGATAATTAGGCTTATCCGAAGTATTTAATTTTTAAAGATTTGAATAAGTATTATGGCGAGGGACTTTTTTGAAATTTTGACCTTTATTATGAATTGAAGTTTTAACAATATTTTGATGATGTCTATATAATAGTATAATTGATTTAAATCAGTGGAAAATTGGTGTTCAACTTGCGAGTAATATCTTCCACCACTACATTAGGTAATTTTAATAAAACTATGTGACTAAGTACCACTAACCCTGTAGGCTCTTCAAGATACTTGAGGTTATAACTCTCAAGTTCATATATTAATGTCCTGATATCATGGAGTCAGGCCTATTATTAGATTTTAAAGACTCATTTGTCCCTTGTTTACTATTTTTAAAATTGATAATTAGCTATCCCAAGTATTCTTAATTTCAATTTGAATAAGTATTATGGGGAGGGACTTTTTTGAAATTTTGACCTTTTATTATAATTTAAGTTTAATCGATACTTGATGACTTCATTATAGTTATCGAATATTTGATTTAAATCAGTATAATTCGTATTCAACTTGCGAGTAATATCTTTGATAATAATTAATGTAATTAAGAAAAACTATGTCGATCTAAGTACACTAACCCCTGTAGGCTCTCAAATACTTGAGCTTATAACTCTCAATTTATTAATGTCCTATATCATTTAATAAAACCCTTGTCGCATATATTTTAGGTCCAAATGCTCGTTTGACAGAAATTTTTTCTGATTTCATCAATGAAAAATATTTTTCGTTACAAAATATTATTTATCTAGAAGTTCAAGAGCCTTTATTTTAATGTATTACACTAATAGAAAGCATTCTGAATCAGAAGTACTGCATATCCTTTTAATTTATTTTTAGCATTGAAGTTTAAGGATTCACGTTAATTTCCTGTTACATCTAGGAACTCTTAATTCTTGAAATGAAGGTTTTATTAAGCAAACTTATCAGTTCATTGCCTTCAAAGAAATCACAATCTATAGCTTTGAGGATAGAGGAAATGAAGAGAGTGAAAGAAATTAACTGCGTTTTATGAACAATCTAGATTTATTCATTTGATATAATTTAATTTTAAATTTTTGAATCTGTTTTTGAAATTTATCCTTCAGAAACTTAAGAATGAGGGAGTGAAAGATAAATCATAAAATATTCTAAATATTTGTAATCCTTTTGTTTAATTCTTTTAAAGGACCTTCTTCCTCCACTAATCTTACATAAGCGCATCCTTTTTCTTTACTATTGTCTGTGCCTACTCTCTATCTGACTAAGATAAAATATCTACTTGTGCCTGGAGGAAAAGAAATGGCTGTAACTATAGGCTTAATTTTTATTAAACTTTTATCAAGAAGCTTGTATCTCTGGCCATTCATTTAGCTGTAGTTAGGCAATACATTTTATTGAGACCAAGATGACAAACTATTGAAAAAGATGAAAATGAAAGTGAACTCCCATTAGATCCCAATTATTTTAGTTCTGAATTTTGAAAAAGGTCTAGATATGAACCAAAAAAAAATAAAATTTAAGTGAAAATGATCAGGCCTATATACAAGGCCTAACGTGAAATCGATTTTTGAGGAAAAAATGAAAATGGGCCTACCACCAGCCAAATTACTTGATGTGAATTTTGAAAAGGTCTAGAAGACTAAAAAAATTAAATTTTACGGTTGAAAATGATCTAGGCCTATAATGCCTAAGTTTGAGCTTGAATTTTTTGAAGAAAACACCGAAAGGTAATGGTAAGACAATGATGCATTGCATCTCTAACTCTCACACCTAATTTTGAATTAAATACACCAGGACTAACTAAGCTTAGGACAAAAACACCAATAGGCTATTCTCGATGGGACCTTGTGTCTTCTATCGTCTCTATACGTTCAAATGTTTAATAAACCTTAATTTTAAATTAATTTTGTACTAATGATGCACAGAATATCATTACTGGTATGAGCCTCAGATTTGGCTATATTAAAATTTGCAAATATTTCAAGGCACGAATTATCAAGAACTTGCAACAAACCCGTTCGTCAAGACCCATATAGATTACACAATTGACCAAAATTTAATCTAAAACAGATTAAATTTAGCAAAAAATCTTTGAAAGATATAATGACTAAAAAAATATATAAATAAATGAACGAACAATTGTGTATCTTTATAGTCTTACATTGAGTTTGCTGTTTTCAAAGATTTTTTTTTTTGCTCTTTGATAGTTCTTGTAAATATAGCTAACTCAGTCTGAGGCTTTAGTTATTCAGCACTAAAACTTAGTTGGTAAATTGATAGTTGAAGGCAAGGAAAATAAAGATAGATTGAAAAGTGAGGAATGGAAAAAACTTACCTCCATACCCATAACATTTTTTTATTATTAATTTGAATTAACACGATCTACGGTTACGACCGTTATTGAATTAGTAGTGATCTTTTTTTTGATATTGTCTAGTGAATTCTGGAAAATTATACCCAACATTGGCAAAGTACAAAATCCATTACATAATATAAGATAATATACATGGAAGCATATATGAGTTTTTATATACTACATCTAAATACGGTACTAAAATAAAATTAAAATACAAGAGATACAGGTGAAAGTAGATAATAGTTTTTATACCTTAAAATAAAACCCAAAATAAGAGATATATATGTGGAAGTATATAATAGTTTTTATATCATATTTTTTTCTTATTTGATGTATTCGCAAAGAAATCAAATTATAATATTTTCACTATAGGCGTTTTTGTTTTGGTATTTGTGCTTACGAAACAGAAATGCTCTAGTTTGCGTTCGTTTTTGTTAATTGTCAAACAGCGTAAAATCGTAAAAAATGCTCACCAGAAGTAAGGAATTTTCTTAATTTTGTAAGGTTGCTATTTCCCGTGCTTGCCGAATTCAGGAAGTGCTTACGTAAAATGTAAACAAGCAATATGTCGGCGTGGTAGGTCCATTTGAATTGATGAATGTTTCATTCCAAAAATTCAGCTTTAAATCTAATTTCTTCCAAACCGATAAACTCCATCACAATAGTTTATCAAATATTTGTAATATAAACCATTTATTATTTTTTTTTATTTCTGTCTATTCCAAATCCACGTGCTCATTACAACAGCTGATTCCAATTGTTTGTAAACAAAAGTAAATCTGGTAAGAAATCGTGGTCGTTCATGCACAAAATTTGTGCTAGAACTGTATAAGCACTTCTTATCGAGCGTAAGGACAAATTATAAAAGTGAAAACGGTTAAGCAGAAGGCCCGTTTGAATTTGTGGCACCTGATGATGCTCCATTCAATAAAATCAGCTTTAAATCTAATTTCTTCCAAATCCTTGAACTATATCACAATAGTTGATCAATTTTTCTTAATGTTAACTATTTGTTATTCTTTTTTATTTTAGTTTATTCCATATCGTCAGGCTCTATCACAACAGCTGATTCCAGTTATTTGTAAACACCGCCTTAAGCATTTCTTGACGCATGGAAGCACAAATGACAAAAACAAAAACGTCTTTACTTTGATCGCGGTGCTATGACACTATTATTTTATGTGCTTTGTGATCAAGTCTTTCCATAACTGTAGAGAACCATATCTTTAATGTGGAAGAAAGTAGAAATGATCTGTCAAAGTGAGTATTGAATCTGTGATTTAAAATAATGGATTTTGATTGATGTTTATTATTTTATGTCTACTGTAATTTGAAAGAAGAAAATCTGTTAATAAGCTATTTCATGCAATAAAACTGTGAACGTTCAATGTACTTTAGTTTTCGGTCAATGCCCTCAAATTGTTTATTTGCTTTCATTTAAATCTTTTTGTATCCTAAACCATTTGATTTTTTTTTTTTTTTTTTTATTGTTATAAGCCTATGGTCTTATTTTGAATATTATCTTTGTGCCTGTAAAAGTTTCATCAGATTTGCTATAAATGACTTATAATATGATTTTGACAGCAAAAAAAAAATTAGATATAGGGTGCTAATTGAAAATTGTAGAAATAATTCAAACCTACAATGTACCCCTCTAACAATTGCTGCATTTTTACTCTATTGAAAATATAAAGACGAAGTATATGTAAATGCATTACACAAACCCAAATGAATCTCGGATCATCAAATAAATTCTATAAAAATGTGAAAACCAGAAAAAATTAATAACCTTTGAAATATTTATAATCTTGAGTGTGAAAGTGACTGCCTTTTGTCTATTATTTTCCCTAGAATACCACATTGCTGTAATTTCTTGCGAAGTGACCTATAAGCAGGGCTGCAGAACTAGTAAATTAGGTAGTTTTTTGATGAGGCACTCATTATTCTATAATTTTATCACTCTATTTAAACTAGATATAAATATAAAATATATTGTAAACATATTTCTGAGGTAACAGCTTACTCAAAATGCAGAGTTAAATGAGTAGCCTAAATTACTTGTGATGTGCCCAGTATGATAAGGTATTCTGACACATTTTTTGTTCTCTTTCATATTATATTATGATTCATTATTGCAAACTATCATATTTTAGGCCTTTCCCAAAAGCAATTTGATGACTGATATCAAACAAGACATTTTATTAATTATAAAATTGGGTTAAATGCCAAATATATTTTATATAATTTTGTAGATTTATAGAAAAATGGTACCCATTTGGCACTTTTTATGGTTATATTTGTCTTTAGCATAGCAAAATACAAAATACAGCCAAAGGTTTTCATTTAATAAAATGATTATTGATCATTGTAATTATTATTATTTCTCCCTTTATACATAAAGTTATTAATTCTCTAAGCTATAAAATTTTAATAGTAGCTATAGTAAAAAATGAATTATTAGTTATTCATTTATTTTGACATTAAAAATTTAGAAAATATTTTATAAAAAGTAAACTTTAAAAAATAAATTAAATTATAATTTAATTTCTTCCTAGCTCTTAAAATAGGATTTCTTTAAACTACCGTATGAACTGCCTGAATATAAATAATATAGGGGACCTATTATTATTCCAAATTTATTAAAAAAAAAATGATTCAATAAAAAAAAAAAAATTAATTGTCCTTAGATTATATACCTATAAATAATTTCTATTATTTGTAAAGCTGAAAATAAGAGTTCAGTACTTACTAGAGTGAGAGGCAAAGCTCTATCTGTGTAAATATCATCTTGCAAAATTTTAGGAACGTAAGGAATTTACTCTGTAATTTTTAAATTTGATTTTCTCTTAATCTAATGCATTATGTAGCTAATTCTACTTTATAATGTTCTAGAAGATTTTTTGAATTTAGGGTCTTTTAATCTCTGAATTATCTTTTTTCTATTGCTTTTTTAAAAATTTGCCTTCTTCATCTGATAAGATATCACAAGAAAGAATTCCTAAAATTAACTCTGTTGCTACTACCCAGATTCCTATTCAATAGTATTATTAATTTTATGCGGTAGTTCACAATGATCATCCCTAGCTTATAATGTCAGCTTCAGTTCTGAGGAAAGTTCTGAACTGTGGATCAATATAGATAGTCAATAAAAATATTTTGTTTTTAGTTAATATACTTTATCTTCCCATAGGATTTTTTTGTCATTTGCTAAAATCTCTTCTTTATTTTCAGTTGCATCAATTAGCTGTTCAATTCTATATAAAATTTCTTATTAGTCAAGTCCTTTAATTGAATTTTTCTTGCTGAATTTGTGATTGCTGGAGTCACCTTATTTGTTTGTCCAGCTTTTGCTCCACCCCTCAAAATAATTTGGGCTCAGACTCCAGCTCCACCCAAAATCTTGCGGCTCTGCAGCCCTGCCTATAAAGTTTTTGGTAACTATTATCATCACTTCAACTTTGATTTATGTCATTGCACCATTAAAATACATATTTTCATCCACCTCAATATCAAAAATTTGTTTTATAATTATCTACCTTATGAAGATAATTTCTTGCCTATTACTTTCCCAATTGCTAAAGTTTTTAAATGAATATTTTTCAGGCCAAGACTTTATTTTAGTTGTCTTTTTCTAATATTTCCTATACTATTCGTAACTTTATCCTCTATTTACACACTATCAACTTACCCTTCAAAGAGTCTTCAAGCTAGTTGAATAGGTTTGAAGATACCTTCAGGAGGTCAATATTTTTTTTTAAAATGGTTAAATTTTTCTTATGTAGCTATATATAAATTATTTTATAATAAAAAATTCTGTACTATTTTATAAAATATTTAAGGAAATAGCTATAGCTATAGTTTTTTTATCATATTTTATAAGTTAATACTGTATCTATTTTATATTATATTATACCAAAATTTAGGAAAATAATTACTTCCTAACCCAACTCAACCTATCTAAATAATTTTTAGCTAAAACATTTTTTTTCTTTATACCTATCTTTAATATTCTTCACCATTCAATTATTAAAATTAATGAAATTGAAACTTTAATAATAATAATTAGCCTACATTACTTCACAGAATATTTAAAAGTATATAGTATGAAAGATCTTCAATAGCATCTGATTACAATTTATTAAGCACCTTTCAATATTGTGTCCTTTATTTAGTAAAAATCTTTTGCCGTTTTACTCTATATTAAGCATTTGTTAATAGCTTAACACTAATGAATTACCTTAATTAATTTTAATAGGTAATAATTTATCTTAATTTTAAGTATTACTGAAATTATTAGCTATAATGAGGCTGAAATTGTCAACAGAATACTAACTTTCTTTTATTAATATATTTACTCAAACATTTTAATACTTGCCTAATTACAGTACTTTTTTAATGTTCAAATAAATTTTTATAATTTGTATAATTTTTCAGAAAAATGTAATTTAAATGCATGGACTTAGAAAAGTATAACCCTAAAATCCCACCATGAACATCATGAAGAAGTGGTGGGGGACAGGGGGGAAACCAGGTTCTTTTGGTGAAGGAGGAAATGCTGAAAATGCTCAAGCTGCTGAGCAACATTTGGTACTTGGACTAATGCATCTCAAAAAGCTCTTCAGTGAATTTTCTTATCCTTCACATCCATTATCAGATGCAGAAAAGGAAGACAAATTGTATAATATGCTTCCACTCTTTTGTAAAGTAAGGGAGAATTTTATTTAACTGTTTCAGTGTTTTATATAAAGTACTATATATCTTAAACAGTAGCAAATGATAATACTGTGTATATTTTATGGCTTTGATAATTTTCTATTTTTCTATCCATTAGTTAAAAAATCTACTGTGTATTAACATTAGTACATTTGCAAATATTAGGTCACTTGCCTAATAAATTGAGAGTACTAATTGAGTTAGCTTATATTATTATTATTATTATCACATTTTTTTATTATTTTTCATTTAGCTATATATATATATATATATATATATATATATATAGCTATATATATATATATATATAGTATATATATATATATATATATATATATATATATATATATATATATATATTTTATATATATATATATATATATATATATATATATATATATATATATATATATATATATATATATATATATATATATATATATATATATATATATATATATTTATTATATAGTTATATATATATATATATATATATATAAGAGTTATAAAATATATATATATATATATATATATATATATATATATATATATATATATATATATATAGCTATATATATATATATATATATATATATATATATATATATATATATATGAGTAAATATATATATATATATATATATATATATATATATATATATATATATATATATATATATATATATTTCAATAAATATAAAGTTGTATATATCTGATTTTTACTTTCTAACTTTTTAGGTATTTGGAAACTGCCCATCCAGTGAATTACAAGAAAAATTTGGAGATATTTTAATATTTACTCAGCATGTGAGGTAATATATTTAATTGTTTCATATAATTTTATGGTTAGGACTTGTATAATTTATTTTGTTTAAACTTAATCATGTTTCACTGTCTCTCTATTTTCATTATCATTTTTTATCACAGCTGTGGAGCCATTAATTTTTTTTACCAACTCCAACTTTGGCTCCATCATTTTAAAATTTTGTGGCTTTCACTCTCGCTTTATTTTATAATTAAAAAATATTTGGACCTTATTAAAATGTACCCCTGGTCTTGATTTTCATGAAACTTACATGAAATAGGGCCTAAATAAATTAATTGAAAAGAAGGAAAAGCATAAAATAAAACTCAAGAAATTACCCCAGAGAGAGTTATGAAGTCGTTTAGTGATCCTGATAAAAGTAATGAATTCTCACAATTTCATGTGTAGAGAAAAACAAATTTGAAGACAAAATGCATGGTACATATATATATATATATATATATATATATATATATATATATATATATATATATATATATATATATATATATATATATATATATATATATATATATATATATATATGGTATATATATATATATATATATTATATATCAGTATATATATATATATATATATATATATATATATATATATAGTATATATATATATATATATATATATATATATATATATATTTATCTAAGGGAACCTCCATTTCTTTGCCCCCCCATACTCGTGACTGGTGGTTAAATATATATATATATATATATATATATATATATATATATATATATATATATAGTATATATATCTATATATATATATATATATATATATATATATATATATATATATATATATATATATATATATATTAAACAGCACAAAGCCTATTTAAAAGACATATCTTGCCACTTTAAAACTGATTGGATGAAATTCTTTGAAAATATGAAATTTTTCAACTTTATGACTTTTCTCATGATCATTTCTTAAGGTTGTTTTTTTAATTTCTTTATTGCAGTTAATTACAAATGTTTCATATAAGTTTTCATGAAAATATGAAACAATTTTTTCCCTTCCCCCCTCTCTCCATAGTCATGTTATAGATATGAAACTTTTGCCACTTCATAACTTTTAAAAGGTTATTTTTCAGGTTTTTATTACATTAATTCTCCATTCCAAACATTATATATACCGTATATGTTTCATGAAAATCTTGACCGGGGGGTCATTTTAATAAGGATCAAAACCATCGTATGGTACAGAAATGTTTTTTATGGTACAAATGCTTCAAGGACGAAAGAACAGCTGTCATTGACGACGATTGTTCCGGACGACTGGACAATGACAAAGACAATGTCGGAAACTATAGCAAGAGTTCGCGAGGGTATCCTTGCAGATCATAAGCAAACTATCCACGATTTTTGTGAGATAGTTGGACAGTCATACTGAACTGTTCATTGCATTTTGTCTGATGTTTTGAACATGAGACATATTTCATATATTTCCATATATTTCTTACATTCCCATGTAAATATTAATATTTTTATACGTTTCCAGCAAACTTATGGTTACAGAAATTCGAAGACGAGCTTCTAATCAATCAACAGAAGCTGCATCTTGTGCAATTATTCATTTTTTAGAGATAGAAAACTGTGAAGAAAGCAGCAATGGTTGGATGCTTCTTTCGTCATTAAACATACTGGCAGCTGGACCTTCCAAACTAATAGAGGTTAATTTTTTTAAAATTAATAAGTTGATGCTAATAAAAATATTTTTATATTGATTTTTTAGTAAAAATAAAAGAACTCTGAGAAGAATATTATGATACTCCTTTGTTTGTAGGTTATGACTGCAACATCATTGCCTTCAACTTTAGTCAAATGTCTCTATTTATTTTTTGATCTACCTGCCAATGATGCTACAAGTCCAAATTCTAATGAACAAATAGATAACAATCCAGCAGAATTTACACCTTCAGAGAGAAGAATTTTGTTACAAAAAGTTTTTGTACAGGTATGTTGACTTTTAAATTCCAGCTCATGATAATGTTAGTATTTATTACACAGTTGCTTTATTAACAAAGTCATGACTTGCTCTTAATCGTTAGCTCTTGGTGAGGCTTTGTTCTCATATTTCGCCTGCTGAGGAACTTGCTAAAAAAGATGATTTAAGTCTTCTTTTCTCGGCAATTACTTCATGGTGTCCACCATATAATTGCATTTGGAGAAAAAGTGCTGCTGAGGTGCTAATGACTCTCTCTCGGCATGGACTTTCACAGCCAGTTGTCAGTTACATACATAGTAAGTCTTCTCATATTTCATACTGTGTACGGTATTCTTAAAATCTGGCTTTGCTCATGATTCTTAACATACTGTGTACGGCTTTCATATCCTTAATCTTTTGCTATGTATTTATTTATCAGGCGTATCATTAGTCAGATATTACTTTGTGTTACATTGCAGGAAATTAGAAGAATTTGAATCTTTTAGTGAATAATCTTTTATTTGGGAATTGGTGTTTAGTAATTTTAACTTAAATCTTTGTAATGTCATTTAATTCAAATCTCTTTTTGCAACTGCTTGTTAGTTTTCAAAAAATGGAACAAAAGTTTTCTTGCTTTATTTAACAATCAAGTAATTTCACTAAGGTATTTTAAAGTAATTGACTTTCAAATATATATATATTTATATATATAATATATATATATATATAATTATATTTATATATATAATATATAATAATATATTAATATATTATAGATATATATATACTAATATATATATTATATAGTAATTATTATATATATATTATATATCATTATATATTACACACCAACCTTGTCATCCCCCGCTCCGCCTCTATAAGTAGGCCGCCAAACCTCGCAGTACTCCCACCGATCACCGCATGCACCCAACCAAAAGAGATCCGATAATTTCAGGCATTGAAATGCGAGTCTTAATGCCCTCCAAGGCAGGGCAATCTTATACGAGATGTTGTTATCGATGGTTTGGGAAAAGCATCTTTGACAGTGGGGAAGGAATCTCCAAAATAATGCAAGATAGTTATTCTGAAGGATGAGGGCCTGTGTGCTCATGACGAGCAGCTATAAACGCATTTACCCCATTGTCTTAGTGCGTTCTGAGGTTTGTTCCTATTGGAGAGCTGGTGCATAGTAGCTTTTGGAAGACGGTATATGTTTGGGTTTGGGAGAAGTTTCCTGAGTAAGTTAGGTGTGACTTTGGTTTAATGATACAAGTTTGGGTGGTGGGAGCTGAGAATTGTTGCATATTGTAGATGAGTATGTTTACATTGTTATAACTTTTTTATTTCTAAATGTAGGAGGTTGTTGAAGTGTTTGATGTAGAGTTAAATCTGTTATAGTGATCTTTGCTATATAATTGACATCCATACCATGTCGATATGAGCCCTTATTGGCAGATTTTGTTTCAGTTGAAGGTTATGTTTAAGTGTGGTGGAGAGGCAGTCAGTTATTATCAAAAGGGCTTTATTTTGGACTACGATTTGAGCTTTTGCTTAATCGTTAAGTCTTTGTATACTTGGAAGCCCAGCAAGTAAGATGCTAGATTGTCCTCAAAGTGGAACAAAGATATTATCTGATAATACTATCTGAGAATGGTTTGTTTATATGTTGTCCAAGTATAGTTACCTTGTTATTGCCTTTCAATAGCTTGATTATAATTCCAATATTGTGGGTAATATTGCTATTGTGTGATGTGGTGTTATATAGTGTAGTGAATGCCCAATTTTATTGTAAATGTCGATCGATTGTTCAATCTATGATGGTTTGAGATGTTCATATATTTTAAGGAGAACTATTATATTCACAACAGATGATTTCTGTGATCTTATGTGAATTCTCTTTATTATTCTGTGCTAATGGTCTGAAAAAACGGTTGCGACCAAAATAATTTCCAAGCCCAGACGATGGCTGATGTATGATTTTTTTTTTAATTTTTCTACTTTTTAATGAGGAAAAAAATCAAGGATATTAAAATTATTGCTTGCTATTTGTCAACATGTCAATTCGTAAGCTTTATTGATAAAATAAATTAATAAAAATAGTATAAAAGAATTTAATATTATAATATAAAATTTGTAACAGACATATTGTACCAATTCTACACTGCTAAATGAATGATCAATTTCTTAAATTGGTGAACATGTAGAGGTATAATGGTAATTGTTACAGGTTATTGATAGTAATGACATAACAGACTATCTTAAGTAAAGTGTAATTAATAAATATACTATTAATTTATATATATTTAAACTTGGATATTGTTGTTCATTAATCTGAGGCCTGAAAAAGCTAGTAGTTTAGATACCCAAATAGTTAAGAAAGTTTTGTTGCCCTGAGATAAACTAGTTAGGGTTGCACTGTGAATACCTCTACCTCAATAAGGATAGTACTGTCTACACTCAAATACTCACCGAAGGACTATATAGGTTTTATAATGGTATAAAACGACTGAGTATAAAATTGATGAAGATGTTGTTCAAAAAAGTATATAAATTATAAATAAAACCATCAAGACAGGCAGATCAACTAAACCATAATCATTGGCCTTTCTCATATTTACAATTGGTAACAAAGGTTATGATTACTAGCTAACATTCTTAGCTTTTCAAAGATACAGTAGAAAGCTAAACTTAGTTCTTGTGGGACTTGGTTTTCATATTTATCTCGAGCCTGCTGATTGAAACTTAGCTATTATATATATATTCGTTTTACTTCCCCTAATATTCTTCTAATTATTCTTCTAATTCTTCATGTAATTAATCTTTATTATCAAATACTATTCAAGAAATAATAAATTGGTACATAATAATTAAGTATGATAGTGACATATTATATGTGAGTTTATTAATTCCTGACCGAGTTTCTTGTTCCAGTAAATCACTTCAGGACATTCTTATTTCCAGAGCCTGTCAGATTCTAACCCAAAGGATTGTGAATATTATATTTAATACATAAAGGTAAATAAAATTATAAATTTGTAAGTTATATTTATCATATTTATTATATCTTATTCTAAGGTGCGATCTAGTTCAGCTAAAAATTTTCGCAGCCGATATTTGTGTTTGTGTTAAATATCATTAATGAGGGTTAAATATTCTTCGAGGCTCTTCTCGTTTACAGAACTTATTATAACAGTGAGCTTAGAGTAAAATTTTTACCCAATTTTTGTTCTTCTTATCATAATTCTTTCTGATAGATGTGTTAAAATGTGCTCATGTATTCTTTCATAAATCCTGGTTTTATATATCGCGGTGCTTTTTGGTATGCACCTATTCTGTTAATCTTATTTTTAGTTTGTGGCAACATACCGTTTTTAGCGTCTGCTATATATATTTACAGATATGTTTTTGATTTCTATATGTACAAAGAGGTTGTTCAATTTCATTGTAAAGAGAAAAATCACAAGAAAAAATTCATATCGTTTACGGTGTGTACTCTTAGAGTATTTTATAGGATTAGTCGATACTTCGTGTTAAAAATACTGGTTAAGTACCTTCCGTAGTTTAACAGTGATTATTTTGTGAGTTGCTTGTATTATTTAATGTGGGTATTAATACTGCCACATAGGCAATCAGGTAGAGCAATAAATAAAAATTTAATGATATCGAAATTTAGTAACTATGTCTAAACCTAATATTTATACTATGGTATAAAGATTCGACTTCTTTTCTTTGTTGTTCCTCTTTCTAAACTCAGATAAGAATTAATTATTTAATTTAGGCACCATGTAGTATTAGTCGGAAGCCCGCTCACGGTAGCCGCCGGGTCACTGGAGTATCTTGCCGTGCATTGGGTGAGGCAACGTGTAAATCTCACCACTACCTATCACATATAGGTATATTTGTTAAATTATAAATTAAAAAATATAAGTTAACCTATTTTCATGTCGTCTAAATTCGCTCTACAAACTTTTTCTTATTTTTTAAACTGATAAATAAATGCTATACTTATGAGGGTACTTATATACTCATATGTTAAGCTTAATAAATTATTTAGAACCATGTAGTCTCGCAGAATATGAAAAAAAAGTCTTTATGTAATATTTACACAAAAATTATGCATTATTAAAAAAGCTGTAACTACGTCACTGCTGTGAATAAATACTCTCGATTATTATTTATGTTTGAATAATTATCTTATAAATTTGAGCAAATATCTCCAAAAATTTAAAGTTCTCACCTCTATTATGGATAAAATTTTGAAGATTCATAAATGCATTGGCAGAGAAAGAACCTTTAATCAATTAAAGCCTCTATAAATTATATTTAATTTAAGTCACAATACTGTGTTTAAAATAATAAAATAGTACAATAATTAAAATATATCATATAGCTAATCAAATTCATATAACTTTTATTTCCTCTTTATTTGAAGTCTTTTGCGTATATGTTTATATATATAATAAATATAATATTATATTGACCTATAAATATATTATAATAAAATATAATCTCACCTATATTCTTGTGTATATTATAATAGGATAATTCCTCTATCTCATATATTTTGCTCTCATGTCAGAGACAGCAATTAAATCCATTTTCGGGAGAGGGTATGGTAACTGAAAATACCTCCGTAGTCAGGATGGACTAATTAAAACATATAATATGTCACTTTATAATACATATGTTGTAAATTATAATTCTAGTAATATGAGTATAAGAATTATAAATGGAAAGTTTATATGAAAAACTTTCTATTGCAGACTTAAATATAGATAACGTCAATATATATAATTATATATGATAATATAATTAATAAATTAATATTAAATATAATTAAATAAATTAAATAATAATATAAATAATAATAATAATAATATAATATAATAATAATAATAAAGAATAAATTGAATACTGTGTCTTATCCAATCAATAAACTTAAATCCCCCAAAAGCATCTCAATTGTCTGCATAAGCAACTGTATAATGGTTTTAAACCTTGGATAAAGAGAATATTTGGCTGTAAAATATATTAAAACAACCGAATATTCCTTATATTTTTTTGGATTTTATCAAGCTGATACAGCCCTCGAATTTATTAGACTTTACACAATTACTTATAATTTCGTATGCTTGTGTATTTCCTCATTTCTAATTCTATCCACTCATTACCTTATATGTTATAATTTAATTCTCTAGCACAATAGTCAGGTACTTCACCCAACTTAATCTGACGGTGTTCTTTGAATATCTAACCTTTATCGTGTTGCTATATTAAATTTTGGAGAAATTATTATGAATAATTACTAACTAACAATCTTTCAGTACCCATATAAATAAGAACTGTCATCCTTTTATATTATATAATTTTAGGTTTTTTATTAAAAATTACCTTGGATGACTCAGATAGAATATATTCTTGTTCCGCAATTAACTCATCTCAATGGCTTCATTAGATTGAGATATTAGTATAGTGTTGCAGATGTTTTCTCCATTAGAAATTGTTAGGTAAGATTATATATTATTATGGTTATGGGACATGTCTTTTGATAACCTGATTCCTTCTTCTCCTGTCTCTAATGACTAGTGTTTTCTATCAGAGATTTCTTAATCAATAATCCATCTTGATGTCATGTATCAAAATCTGATGTAATACCCATACACCTGAATACAGTCCACTTCATTTTGGATACCATATTCTATCATTCATTGTTCAGGAGGAGTAAGACCTGTATTGCACGTTTATCAGGGATGGGACGATATACTCTAATTTGATTATATGTAATTGTTGGCATTTTTAGGCGTTAGATATAATGAAGAATCTCTGGATTTTTCCTGTTTAATTTAGCTGTAATTGAGTGCGTGGAGTATATTGTTAGCGTTTCTGTACTATAATATTTTCACGATGAGTGTTCTTTCCTTAATCTTACTTAATACACATCTCAATGACCCCATTTTATGTTGGGGGTAACTTCAGTAACACTCTTTATATAAATATGTTGATTGATACTGATCAGATCAACCGGAGCTCGCTCTTATAAGACAACCAGACCTCTACTTACATAAATCGCAATTCAAATCATCTGTCCTAGGTTTGTAAGACCCTTTGCTTTTGATGTTCGTTTATACCTTTTTTTAAATTATTTGTTGGTATTTTGGTGGATTCCAATTTGATTTATTATAGGTGGATACTAATAAATAAACTGCATGAGAGTCATTTATGTGTATTGCACCATAGGTACGCAAGCTGTTGTTTATGTTTTGAGTGATGGAGTCCAATCAGGTTGTAAAGTGATTCGATTTTCGAGTCATCAATAAGATAGTTCTTTTAAAATAAATCATAAGATATTATGCATACCCCACTTAAAAGCTATTTATGTAGTTCTGTTTTATATGAGCTAACAAAATTAGTTAATACGGATCGATGGATTAAGTACAATATATATTTTGATTATCGATTAAATTACATACTCTTTATTATGTATCAAAGTTTATAGAAATATGTATGTTGAAAAATAAATAAAATCAAGACTATATATACAATAATCTAACCTATTCATTTACTTACCTACAGTTACGACCTAGTTTTCCGAACTTTTACTATTCATTGTATTATTATTTTTTATTTATTAGAGCAAAGGTTAGTTTGATTATTATTTAATTAGGTATTATTTATTTATACTTAAAGGATTTCAATTTATTTTTCAAATTTACTATTTAATCTTTCTTGTTTTCTGATTGTTGCTCTAATGATATGATTTAAAATTTGTAATTCTGAACTTGCCTCCTATTGAACATCCGTTTTGTTCTATTAACCCTTTCTTGCTCTATTTAGAAACCTCTGTATGTAATTCGTTATATGTCCAGTATAGTAATGCATGGTTTGTGGTCCGTGTCCGTTAGTTTTCACTCTGAAGAAATTATACGAAGAGTAATGTTTTCCCACCTATATATCGCTCATACTTGAATAAACACGCGAGCGTTAGAAATGTTTTGTCGATCTAAAGCTTTCTCTCCTCTCGTAAGAAGTTCACCATGATGAAAAGATTACCTTTAACCGATATCGTGGAAGTATCTCCACAAACTCTCTTTATGATGATCACCTTCTCACTCTCTCTATTACAGAGATATACACGTGTCTTTTTCTATTGCCCGAGTATTTTACTACTTATGAGTCCTGTTTCGGTAATTTCCCTATTCCTATACCCATTCACATGTACTAAAGATTAATATCATCTCAATGATAAGTAAAAAAAGATATACATTTTTTAATAAGGGTATGTTTTATTATTGATACTAAGCTTTCTTTGCCTTATTTGTATCTTTGAGTGATAAGATTGTTGGAAAAATCATATTTAGAAACACTTCTTATATATTATTTCTTTGTGTTGTGTTTTGTTTTAGTGATGATACATTAGAATTTTCCTCAAAATATTTTGCAAACAATGTTATAGCTTTGTGTCAAATATAAGGTGGTTAATGTTTACAATTTACATAGTGATATTTACATCTTAGATATTTTCCACATTACACGTTTAACAATATTGAAATGATTGTATTTTAGTATGCATCATGAATGGGAAAATTAATGCGTAGTTGAAATTTGCTCAGTTATATTAAAAACTACGAAGATAAATTTATTAAAGCGTTAGGTAGCAATACACTCCTGAAACAATAGCTAGAGAAGTCTCGTTGCGCTTGACTTAGACTCCATTTTACAAAAATTTTTTCGCATATGTAATGAGTTTAGTCTCTTCTTCTCTTGTATATTTCCGATGCCAGTAATCACGATGTTTATGATCCTTTATTCTTCGTTGTCCTCCAAATATCTTAATTCCTACCTATTATCATCAGCCGAAGTAATTTAGACCTTTTTCTTGAATTTCCAGGTCTGAATGCTTGAGGATGATATTAAAGAAGAATGATGAGTATTATTTCGCAGTCTTGAATTAGATGACAGAGAAATAAAGAGAGTGTGCTTAATTAAACACACTTTCCACGCATCCGTGTTGAGACATCCCAAAGGAAAATCCTGCAAAATAATAAGTAGCTCGAAGAAATGAAGGAAACTATGCAATTTCATAACACAAGACGACTTAATTGGGCAAGTAGTAATTTAATACCCCCGAAGTGAGAAAGGATTAACCAGTAAGAAAAAATAGTTTGTGTCCTAAGTAACTGCATGAAGACTACGTTCTCTATCCTTGAACTTGGCTTAATGTTATTGGAACTTTCCCATTAACTTGTTTTATTTTAAAATATACGGAGTAGTGAGTGTATTCGAGAGGTGGTCAAGCAGAACAGATAAATAATTCAGCCAATGTTTATGCTCGAACTTATATATCGCTGTGTCTAATAGATGTCGATAAATTCAAATTTTAATTTGTTGTTACAAATTACTAATTTTGTAGCGTGTAACATATGTTTGTAGTGCTACTATATCTAACTCATAATTCAAACCCTTAATCTAAAGCTGTAGATTCTATACTAATAATAATTGCAGATTATTATGTCTCAATCTACTACAGACCATAGATGATATGGTTGAAAATATTTAGATTTATTTTAATATTAAATCTTTAAATTGCATTGAGTTTTTTTAATTAAATACTCTCAGTATTTTGAATTTATTGAGTGCAAGGAATTTTGAAAATGAAAATGCGTAAGACTGAATACGTGATGGAGTCTATACATATTAAATTATTCGATAAAATAATGGTTATTTTTTTTCTGTCTGCATACATGTTCCAAGTTAATTATCTGGCTCATAATAAACATATTTAATAATACTTATTATACATTTGATGGAGTTATAAGGAGATTAAGAGTGATTTTGAATTTATTGATAAAGGCTAAGTGCTTTCAAATTTAGCTTAATCATCTTAGACAATAGCAATTATTATTTTGTATGCTATTTCAAAATTGAAGATAAATTATTATAATATATAAAATTTAGGATTAGCAATTACTCCTACAGTGAGACAGGAGTAAGCTTTATGCTTAATATATTAATTAATATATAAAAATCTTATTTAGTAGATATATAATTTACTTTTAAGTGTATTTCTTATTTAATAATATTAATCATAAACATTCATTGGTCATCCTAATCCTTTGATAATATTATTATCTATGAATATAATTGGTTTTGAGATTAGATTACTCAGTGAGTGTATGTTAAGTAATTTATTTACCGTATTATATTGAGTGACTTTTAGATATGAACAGTATAGATAGTTCACTCATCTATTTTTTTCTCTGCCTTATTCTTTATTTTCACTTTATTTATATAGTATGTCATGATCAATAAATTACATGTAATTTTGTTTTAATTCATTATAAAAATTAATGTTCAAACTTTCATGTTTTTGACATACATTTGAGTGTATTATAGATATTATTATTTTATTAGATTATTTATAGTTCTTTTATGACTTATTTATAATAATTATGAGTCTTCGTATACTCATTATCTGCTAGAATGCTCCCTGAGTGTGTTGAATTAACATATAAATTTTGAACATAAAAGAATTGTTTTCTACGGAATCGGTATAAGTACAGCGAGTTATAAGATTGATACTTAGGATATGGGTGGAATTGCAGGCCAGTATGGATGTTGCGTTCATAAACACTGCTACGCCTTATTTTTTATCATATATGTGAAAAGTGACATTACTTTGCGCCAGTACTTGTGAGTTTTATTAAGTTCTCGTGAGTAAAAAAATCCAGATTATTTAAAATTAATATTATTAATTAATTTTAGTTAATATTGATTATGATGATTAAAATTATTATTGCTCATGCTCTACTCAAAAAAATTGTGTTTTTTGTGAATAATATATTAATAGTGTTATGGAAAATGTGAAGTGTCCGAATTTTGTGATTTTACTTGCCTTTTGTATAAGTATTTTATTTCGCCTTTTGGAATATGAATTATTTAAATTGGATCTTTGAAGCACAATATTAGTTATTTAATTGTATATAAAAGTGTTCAATTAACTGATTGTGAGTTCATCTTATCTTATTAGTGTTTAGTACTTATTATGATAATTACAATTACTATATATATTGTATATCTCGTGATTCATTTTATATAATATGTGAAGTGTTATAAGTCCTCTCAATTAATTTTCATATTGATAATTATTAATTTAAAATGTGAAGTTCGAATTTTGTGCATTTTACTTGCCTTTTGGTATAATATTTTATTTAATTCATATATATAATTGTTGATATATTCTACATTTATATGTGAATTAGAGTTTCTATGTATCTGTAATTGGAAAAGACTTACTTAATAGTGTTTACTATAAAATTTGTTATCTCATGCTTATTTTTCCTTCTCCCTGATTATAACTTTATCTCTAATATTAGAGATGTATGTTGTAGATCAAGCCAGTTTCTATACACTAACAGCTCTACTAGCGGGATTAGGCCTTTAAACAGATTTGTTATGGTTGACTCTTTACATTGTGTACATATCTATGTATCTGTATTGGAAGAAGTAATAGATTATTTCACTTAGTGTTTTTAGGCGTCGCTATATATTTTATTATTTTTCATTTGTTTAAAAAAAAATAAAAATAAAAATAATTTCCTGTTATTTACTCTCTCGAGATAGATTTAGTTTTGAGTTGTTGAGTTAAAATAGTATATGTAGATAGACGTTCGCTTTTAATTATCTTCCTAGCATATATAGCTCCCGTAGGCGGTAATAGGACTCAACTCACTGATCCGACGAGTAATCCAGAAGATATATTAGCTAACCGCTTTTTTACATTTATGGGATTATGAGATCCCAGTTTTTACTTTATGGTGTGATTTTGTATTACCGAGAGGTTGTCGGAATATGATATGTCTCTAATCCAATTATTAAGAATACCCTCTAGTAGTCTAGCCCATCTATATAGACCGTTTTATAGACAAACAAATAGAATAAATGTTAGACCAAGAAAAGAGGAGTTTGTCAGTAGACTTAGCAGACAATCATCATTCATACGATTTGTTGGGGTTATTAGACGGTGTGAATATAATAGGCATCGAGATTTGTGGGTATGCGCATTAGGAGAGCATCCCGAGATTCATAATTTAGTACGTGTTTGGACTTAGTGGGCTCTAATTTCTAGTTTATTTAAAGGAATAGTCTTAAGCACAGTGAATGTATCCTCCCCATGCTTTATTTAATGCACATACGGATTAGTCGAGATTGTAGATCTCCTTCTATTGTAGGTGAGATTTAAGGGTAAGAGTAATCTCGTGGCGTGCTCTTTTCTCTTCCCTTTTCCTTCCCGTTTCGGGTGTGTCTTGTGTGGAGAGGATGCTCTTCTCTTTTATTTATTAACCATCAGAGTAATTCGTTCAGATGCATCGGAGTGGAAGCTTATAAACTAAATTGTCGTGATGGGTGACTAATTGTTCTTAATTAAAGATCATCATTTCGTGCCTTAAAAGAATATCCTTAAATATTTTAGACCCTGTATTCCTCTATTACAAACACTTTTGACTAACTCATAATTGTGCACACTTTTTTGTATCCAGATGGTATAAATAACAGTAGGTAACTTATCCACTAATAATTGCTATATGAAATGTCTCGTATAGATCAAATTTATCGATGTTCATTTTGTTTGCTTATTTTCCTTGTTTAACAAACATTTTATTAGCATTATACCTTCAACGTCAAGATAGAGACAGCCAAGAAGATTTTATGTTTTTGCGGCTTGCACATCTTTTATATTGAGTGGTTTATAATTTATATTTGTTGACAAACTCTAAGTTAATCTTTTAAGATATATTGTTTTACTCGCCTATTATATATTTGTAAAGAATGAGAGTAGATGCAGTGAGTGTGCGTGCAGGATTAGTCTCTGTACTCGTCCTCCCCTCGACCTCTGCTCCTGCATCTCTCTGTTAGTCTTGCATCCGTCGTTCCTTATCTCCAATACTTCTACTCATACTGTCATCTCTCAGAATCTCCCACTATAACTCAATACTTCTCGACTGTCTCTGAACATAGAAAAATTATTTTATTTTGATTTTTTTATAAGATAAATGATTGTCCCAATTATTATATTGTGGTATTCATTATGTTTTATTCACTGTTTGATATGAGACTAGTTAAGATAATATCAATGTATTAATGTTTGCATCACGTGAGCTGCACCATTATATTGTTGACCAATTGAAAGATTGATAGATTAATATTAATCAGCCTTATAAATTAATTTCTTCCAAATCGTTGAACTTCATCACAATACTTGATATTGATATACCATGTTATTATATTTTGTTAATTATATATCTAATTTCTATTTAATTTCTTCATTTTTATGTTTACTTATAAGTCGATGGGCTAACTACACTATAGGCCGAATTACTAATTTGTTTATCAAAGCATAAACCATGTAAGCCATCGTGTTCGTTTTACAGGAATTCAGTTCTAAAGCATTTTTACCATGCGTTACAACACAAATTGAGACTATAATAACGAAAACGCCTTAAAACAACCTATACCTTTACAAAAATTTATTTTTTAATAGACAGTGAGCATAATCGAAAGAGAGATGTTTATTTATTTTAGATTTTTCAAATACATTCCAGGATAATCTTTAATAAATTAACTACTGGTGATGTTACAATCACAAGACTGGCATGCATTTTCCAGATTCACTATTAATTACCCGTCTTATTAAAAATCAGAACATATTAAGCAAATTTTTTACACAAGAGTCCATCTTAGACATAATAATTTATAATGAAATACTATTATTATAATAGAATTAAGCATATACTAATTCTTACCATGATGTCAAATCAGAGCCACAAGATTTTTTGTAAACAACATTTCAGGTAAATTTTGATCTTGTCAACTTAATAGGAAGAAATTCAAAGGTATTACTACTCTGTTCTCTAAAGTCTAAAGTAACAATTCAAAACTGCTATCAAACCATTCATCTGTTAACACTGATGCAATGTTTATGTTAAAATTATTGATAAGCTAAAGAATTTCTTCAGATTTTTATATTATTATTTTATGCAAGCTTCCTGTCTCCTGAATATTCTTATCCAATTTAGTTAATTTCTTATTCACCAATAAGCTGCAAAAAAATTTATTACAAAATTGCTATTTGAAGCACTTAAGCCACTTTATCCATAAATTCAACTCTTATCTCCTTACTCCATCAGTTAAGTTTAATGTTTTTTGTCTAGATTACCTTGACTGGCAGAAGAAAAAAAACATTTTGATTGAATATTATGTAAGACTAAAATGCTTCCATTTCAAAACGATTTTCATTTTCAAATTCCTTGCCCCAGTCAACGATTTAGACATGCTTCTTAATTTATTAAAATCTAAATTTTTACCTCTTCTATCGGTTGTGGTGCAAATGCTGCTTTTAAACTAAACCTTATTAAGTTATTATCCATATCACACGAGTTTTCCTCAACTGTAATGTTAAAAACTAAAATATTTTCATTTACTAATAATAAATCCTGTAATGAATTGAATCTTGTTGCCTCATAAATCACCTGGATTAAAAGTTAATGAGTATCCAGTAAATAAATAATAACTAGTCTGATCAGTACTAGCAAAAGTATTTTTTTTTTAAATCATCCACTCTGATAATACCTACTTCCTATTACGCGGTCTTTTAATCTTATTCACTAACGCTATATTCAGTTCCTGATGCTGACCAGGAACGTTGTTTAAAGCTCTTATCCTGCTTATACAAACTGCAAACAGACATCTTTTATTACCTCTTCCAGCTGGAGAAGGCAAAGCAAATCCTGGCAAGTGAAAAAGAGAATTGGTTGAGGCAGAAGAGGGCTTCAACTCGTGGTACCCACAATATGAGAGAGAAGATACTAATAATACAAGATTTCTAAGGGCTTCACCGCTTTCAGTTGAAGAATCTTGCTCTAACCTAAAATTTATTTCGAGTTTTAACTGAAATTTCACTACGATATTCATCATTAATATTCAAAACAGATTTAATAAATTTATGAATAACAGAGGCAATAGAAACAAACTCTTTAAAATGGAACGCAAATTAGTTTGCAAATATTTTGAGAATACAATTATGTATAAAAAAAAAAATAAAATAAAATTTAAGTTTATTCTAAACAAAAAAAACTCTGAACTTTTGTTCAGCTGAATTATCTTTTAAAGGTTTTTCTAGCTTGAAATACTTTAATGGAACTTATAACTTATTGTAAACTATAATATAAATATCGTTAGTTTTGAAGAGTTAGCTTAAATAAAACACTTTACACTTTTAATATAAACTCTCAGGCATAGGAAAAGTGAAGTATACCTACCTGGCATAACCTAGATTCTGAATGTCATACTCAAGAAGTAGTTTTGTGTAACTTTCATGATGAGTGTTATGTTATTGATGCACAAAAAGTACGACACAAACATTATTTCAACTATTCCATTCCACTTGCACAAATTGTAGGTAGAATTTATCCACAGCGTTGTCTAAAACACACGTATACTTACAACCTTTGTCTGATAATTAAATAAAATAATTAATAATAAATAAATTAAATATAAAAAATATAATTTATGTGATTATAAAATAAAATTAAAAAATAAAAAATATAATAATAATAATATAATAATAATAAATAAATATCATAATAATTAATAATAATAATATAATAATAATTTTATTATATAACATGTAAATTAATCAAGCTGTACAATCCATGGATAATTTTCAATAGACGTTGGTGTTCCATTAACAATCCTTTTTCTTTTAAACCTAGGTATCTATGTGAGTATATGGTCAATAATAAAAGCTTATCTATTTTATTATAATAATACGATGAGCAAGAAACCGATTTAGTTCATTAATGATTGGCAATATCTATATATTTTTTAAAGTAACTTTAAATCATAAAGTATCGATATCCCATATTATTAAATCAATCTACATCAGCGGTTACTCCTTGTTCCTTCATGATATATGTAAGTAATTATGAACTTATTTTAGTGATCACCAAAACAAAAAATTAAATCCATTAAAATTAATGACAATACATTTCCCCAAACAATTTAGGATTGCTTTAATGTTAGTTAGTAATCTTATCAGCCGCAGTGTATAGATATATATATACTATATATTTAGATGGTGCATTGTGTTATTCTTTCATTATTTTACAAAATAATTATATAAAAGTCCTCCAATGAGGCCTCCAAGACTCTGTCCTATAAAAGAATGCATTTAGTAGTAGGCTGGAATGAAAGACTTCTCTAGGTAATTTCTGAGTATCTTGAGGTATCACAGGATCTAAGGAAGGGATCGAACTGGGCTCACTTACTGATCCTCCGCGCCGTGCTGTCGCTATCGCTCCATAACAGATTTCTCATTATAGCAATACCCGCAAAAAACCTACTGAACTTAATGTATATCCACTCAGATTAAATGAAATACAATAACATGATCTGATGATGTAGTTAATATAATAAATGATGATATAAATATTAATTTTATACTTAATAGTAAATGACAGCTGTAGAGGAATGTGATAAGACAAACCATACAATATTGCGATAGCTAAAGATCAAGACATGCCACACTTGGTAGAGAATCACTAATGTAGTAAAACCTATGATATACTGATATAATCGCAGTAAATAATCACTGGCAACCATTAAATTTTTAAAATAAAAATTTAACAATACACTATTTTTGAAATTATATATGTATATATATTAATAATTTCTCTAGATTTTATACAGACACCATGTTTTGTCTGAGTAAAAACTATTGATTGAGTAGTTATTAGGCAGTAGAAAGTATAATTTACATAATTACAGAGAAAGTGATTGTAATTGAAAATAAAGAAACACAATATATATAATATTAGTATTAATAATTAGAGGTGTAACTTGAACCACAAAAATAACAGAATATTCGGCTTGTTTATATTCAGGATACCATAATACATATGTTCACGTTTCACTCAGTTAATATACCCTAAATACTAATTCCTATTGCAGACAATATTATTTATAGGTGAATATTTATGAATTTGTATTTTGAAGTAACACAGGTATTTCTTTTTCATATTTATATTATATATATTATTTAATTATTCATTTTAATTATTATTATTATTATAATTATATTATTATATTATATTATTTTAATTATTATTATTATTATTATTTTAATTATATGGCTCGTATTTTACTTTTACCTTTACATTTCAGCAACATATTTTCTTTCTATATTATTGGTCTAATAAGTTTCATAAAATTGTCAATTATTTTTGATTAATTCATTCCCCGAAATAGAATGTATCTATGAATGTAAGCTAGAATAATTTTATAACGTTTATTAGTTCCTTATAAACCACTCTCAGGGAACAGATCCCAATAAACCATCACATCTATTGTGACCAGTTATCTTAGATCCCAGATTTTTACAATACAATTCTAGATACGAGTGACTATTTATTATTTAAACAATGAAATGTATAATTATAAATTTAATATTTAAACATTTTAGTTGCAAATGTCATATACTTATTTATGTTTTAAAATCAATTTTTAACCCAAAGTCCTTGACGTAAAAAGACCTTATCTCCATATAAAGAGAGAAAAATGCTTTAGATGCCCTCAAAGACTAGCCGCATAAGCTTCTGATATTGATCACATTAAGAAACAGCGGTGCGGCCCCAATATGATCTCAATTGAATGCCAAAGGTTAAATAGCCGATAAAAACATATGAGCGAAATGCATTCTGATTCTTAAACTGTGGTATGAAAGACAAGAAGGACCCAACAAAAATATTTTTCTATTTTTTTTGTTCATATTGTCGAGTAGGTAATTCTTTCATACATTATATAATTATTGGAATGTGGTGTTCATGTTAGACCGAACAGATGGTAAAGAAATTGATATATATTTTTTTGGGCTTCACACCTTAAGCTTTTGTAGAATGAGTAAAGCTTAGGCAATTTGATTTCAGTGTAATTGCTTATCTACCGTAAGTTCTAGAGTATCAGTCAGGTAGAGCCGGAATGTGTAGACCGCACCAAAGGACATGGGTCTTTCTCCCCTATTCTTTTAGTCTAATCACCACACACATACTGTAGTAGGGGTGGGATTTACGACCGAGGTAAAGCCCCCCCCACGACACCTGCGATCTACTACGATCTCCGTGCTGTCGCTATACCTCTACCCGGTGCGGGCTCCGACAACACTGGTTGGGTCCTAATAAATTATAACTGATTCACTGTTTCTCTTGTTTATTCCAAAGAGAAACCAAAACAAATGAGAAAACAGAAGTCCCAATATCATAGCGTAAGGTTATAATTATGGCCAAGACTTTCCGTGCATTAGACTCTAGCGATGTGCAACCAGTTCTGTACTGAAAAGTCCGCATTCTTTTATTTATGCCTCTCCATCTTAGATTAATAAAACAGATAAGGTTCTTGCTATTATTTAATGACCCACAGTTCACATCTATACTAGCAACTTCTCTAAAACAAATTATATCACATCTACTTTAGTTAAAAAAGCGTTATTAATCCACAAAACACATATATATTTACTTTCTTTCTGCTTTCACTTTATTTTTTAATTATTATAATGGTTCCGGGGGGGTGAAGAGGAAGAGGATCTTCTACCCTTGTTCAGTTTACTAGTCACCATAATTAATCTCTAACTGACTGACTACTGAATCTCATATTTCGTGTTCGATTGCTTGCACACTAATAGTGTAATTTAACAGATAGGGCCCCTGCTATAACTAGTTAGTCCTCTCTCATGTATATGAACCCCTCGACAGCTTAGAGAACCTTATTCGGGTATTGGAACCTGTACTTATCATTCCACTGAGCATTAAACAATGAATAATTTAATTTTTAAACTAATGGGTAAAACTTTAAAAAACTTTAGAAAATTTAAAGTTGAAATCATTTTACATTTATAAATATCAAAATATATTCACACAAATTATAACTAATAAAATATTTAATGTTACTTTCAATATTTGTTTTAAGTATCGGATAATGCTACTTACAAATTAATAATTATTTAATTCTTGTTTAAAAATTAGACTTCAGCCAGTTTGTAGAGATCGAATGACTCTTGAGAATAGATTAGTTCCTCGAAGGCATTATAACGACAAAACCGGTCCTAATAGGAATCTAATAAACATTATAAATATGCCTACATTACTTATTGTTGGGTTATAATTAATTTTTTTCTGAATAGTATTAAAGCAAAATTTAATATGAGTAATTAAGAAGAAAATAATCTATTTTTTGGGTTGTAAATTTTGGAAGCCTATAAAAGGAAATAACGCATAATAATTAAGTCAATATATCATCAGTGAGCAGCGAAATAATTATATTAGTGAGATACAATATAATGATTTTACTCCATCTCCAAGATACGACACCCACTGGCTGTGACAAAACCTGATCTGAGAGTCCAAAACGACATTCCAAATACTGCACACACCACTTTATTCTTACAAACACAAATAAGGCCACAAACAGAACGTACCTAAGAGTTGTGACATACATTTATTCGCATCTGAGGCCTTGGGGGTAATATATATTAAAGAGAAACACAGACTTGTCAATTCCCAGGCTCATCCCTCCATAACAAGCGTGATCTAAACCCACCGAAATCATACTAATATCGACAAAGACGCATATAAATTTTTTATTTCTATATTTTCAAATAATACCGCTCGAAACCCTTACATCTCACCTCTAGACCGCGGGAATTTCTTCCCTATATACTGAACTTCCCACCAAATTCACAGTCCTCTTGGTGGGTTTGGTGATGGGAACCCAACGACATACCCTCTGACGAGGAGCAGGTTTCTCCCACTAGGTTGCTCCCTAACTTCTCCTACGATTACTCAACGAGTGTGCAACACGTTCAATTTTAATCAACTAATCATAATTTCTAACATGAACCACTACCTCTATCTCATTATCAACGTATTGAGACTAATAAGAATTATGGAATACATGTCAACTACAAGAGAGACGAGAAGGCAACGAAGAAGTAGAGTATCAAAGGTTATAAATGAAAAGAATAAGAAAGCATTAGATGTATGATTACCGGTAAATTCCGAATTTCTTAAGGTGAGTGCACGATGTTTATGGATCAATTACTCTAGTATGCAAGATAGAGACGCCGCATGTGAAACCAATACCGATGACGAGATTTACCTGAGAGTACAAGAATGTTCACCAAGTTAGGGAAGAGTAGACATTGCAGATTTAAGCAGGTGGAGGGAGAGAATTGGACGAAATGTCTGGTACCCAAATTTCTGAATAATGTAATATAGTTAAAGTTAAGTGAGACAGTTATATTATGTAGGACTCTTTCTATTTTTCTTACAAAATAAGACTTAGATTTGTTACCTCTATTGACATTACTCAACAGAACAAATTAGACAATAATTGACTAATCGACTTTTCAGTTTAATTACTTAAAATAAAATTTACATAAAATATTTAAAAAATTATACAAAAATACCTAAAACAAACCAGCCAACTCTGTGGTGGCCTGATTATCCTACTATATAGTGGTGGTCCCAACCCGCCCAGTATCAATTTTCTCCAAAACACCTCTGGCACCCAGTTAAACATAATAGATCTATCCCCAATAAGAATTTGTACCCAACACCAATTTTCATCTTTTCCTAATGTAAATAAAATATGAAGACTGCCCCCTCCATGAAACCAGAAACACATGACCACACCCCGTTAATCAGAGAGATATCACAATTTCTCAACCATGCAACTCTTAATTACAAAAACCACTTTCTGCACAACCACATAAAGAAAATCAACTCAACATAATTCAAAGTCCCAAAGCCTTGGCACAACACTAGTAATTTAAAAATTTACACCTTCAATTTGAAAAACACCAATCACAAAACGCCCAACACAATATAACAGAGAATAAACTTCCGATCATTGCAATATAGAGACAACCCAGAAAAAAACAAAAATACCCAACATGTCACACCACTCACACCCCCAACTCAATGTATATTCAAACGACAAGGACCATTCTATTCCGTTATAGCCCATCATCTAATAATAAATTCCTCCCACGGCACAGTTGCCTGGAAGCTAATCTACCACAGTGTCTCAATATTTCTTATGTAACACGAGGTTCAAAAATTAGTCACAAACCCCAGTAGTCCACTACACTAAAGCAGACAAACATTAAACATTGTTAAAAACGAAAGCGTCAAAACTAAATGAGTTATCTCTCTAGAAAATAACCAAGCCACTAATGAATATCAAACCAAACCAAGCCGATAAACAAAACTCTCGACTTTACCTTCCATAAGCTAAACCATTACTCTTTAACCAACAACACCTATAAAAAACTCACGTATCAACGCACTTCCAGAGAGAATCCGGACACAGAAACACCAATAATATACCCATCCAAATTACAGTGGCACATCTAATTCAGTACACCTAGGGACAATAACCGCTACCATTAGCTGTAGGATGTTCAATTTCATAGCCAATGATCTTTCCCTAGCATAACCAGCAACATATTTAACGTTCCTCTCAAAATGGCATAAAATCCACTAACTAGCAACTACTAACCACCCCCTATATTTTAAATAAATGAAGAAAGAAGCATCCAGCAATAACATTGTAATATACCTAATACAACAATAATGAGCATGACCAAATCTTACTCTCAAATTCTCTCCACCACAAAGCCCACCCACATCACATATCCCTGATGTCACTGTAACAAGCTCACAAGGAGACTATTTTTCACTAACTACAATAAAATTTTACTTTCATAGGCAAACTTTGTAAATTTCCTTCCAACAATTACCGGTCACTTATGAAAACCAAATTATCTCCCGAATTCTTACCAACGCCTACCAGATCTCCTACCCCACCACCTCCTATATCCTCCCTCTAATCAAGATTCACAAAACACCATAACTAGTCATCGCAACCAAACGCAACTCATACTACCCAGCTCTCGGCTAATATACTTTTTACCTGCGCATCGCTTTACATGAACACACCACCCCTCCCCCCCTTATTCACGTTCAACTTGATCTCTATTAACTCTGAATATTTGTAGCCCGGTGACCCCATGACATCATACATCTTCCTATAATCACTTGTGCTAAGAGAATATACTGGTGTCCCAAAACTACCTTCAGCACGTCACAGAGACAAAAACAGGCGTAATAAGATGCCACTGTCGACCTATCGAACGCCCATCCCTCACTTTCAACTGCCCATGTGTCATTTATTAGAAGTAGCGCAAAATGAGTTATCCTGAAGATGCTTCTGGTGTGTGGGGTGCAGATCCCCCGTGTAGCATAGAGCTTATGTAGGGGAGACCAAAAAAAAAAAAGGAACAGCCCGGAGAGTAGTAGCAAATTGTGCCCCTCCATAGTGAAGGGTCTGGTGTGACGGCCCAAGCTAGAGTTCATCCAAGGACACCACCGCGCGTGCGTGCGTTCATATGGACAAGATATCAAATATAGTATGGATCCCCTTAGGGTGGAGGCCTGAGTTTACTATTTACACTCATAACTCTCCTGTATACACTTTTTTTATGATTGAAACTTCCTTTTCACAGTACACTTACCGATACTTCCCCTTACCATTAAAAAAAAATTACATTTAGTTTATATTAACTGATGATATATCTATTCATAATTAACAATCACAGTTCAAAATCCTTCTATAAATATAACATACAGATGCAAAATATTTTTACTCATTAAATATATATAAACCAAAATGTTCAGAGAACAATGTATATACACACGAACAAGTAAAATGACATGCGTAATTTCAACCTCAAAAAATATTCACGTGAACTATTACCTTACTACTCTTCACTTACATATCTCAAAGAATAAATTCAATGAAGCTACCAGACCAGTCAAATTCCTATCAAATAATAACTCTTCACTCTCTAAGAGGTACTCACAAATTAACATTAAGTTTAAAAAGCTCCCACACATTTACCTTTAAAATAGCGCTTTATCCCTTGTGAATTTTTAACAGAGTGAATTCGATAGATCAAACAAGAGAGACAAGATTAACTTTTTGTTCTATATCTTCTCCTAGTGTTGTGCAAGCAGAAGAAAGTAATTCCAAAGGAAAACGCGTGTGACTCCCGAGAATAACGGGCGTGAATGAAAAAGATGATTCAACAGATCGACAGTGACTTGTCATGTTCTATAAACCCTACCTTAAAACCAAAAGTTCACCCAAAATAAAATAGAAACACATCAACCTCATGGAGATCCTGAAAGTTCAATTGATTCAGTATTACCAATTATTGAACCACCGGTCTTTGTCTCAAATATTACTCCAAGTACACCATAATTCAGCTCTCCTAAATACCTTTATGATATAATAACATAATATAAAGGGTAAATAAATACACGATAAAATTATAACCAAATGTCGATGAAAGACAAAACTTAAGAATATACACCAGTAGATAGAATGATGGAACTATAGAACTAAGACTTTATCTTAATGAATGCATTACAATTAAAAAGAAGACCTGTGCTCACATGCAAATAGAAGTCAAATAACATTAAATACAGGAGACGAAATAGCCTATTTCCACCTTTTCGCCAATTCCTCAGCTAAGGACAATTTATATTTTGCTCTACCATAATGCACATTATCCTGAGTTGCGTTGCGACCCCACATGAGTATCAAATTTATGTCACACAGAAAAAAGAAGACATCCAACATATAATCTACAGTATACCTATTTAGTGCAAGTTCCCTCAGCCATGAGAAAAATACTGTGACACAAAAATAAGTCAATCGCATAATCAGACAATGACCTACCTCCTCCGATCTAAGCGAGCAAGGTCCAGTTATCTCCATCCTACACACAAGCGAAACATCGTTGTAATAAATACAACATATTCCCTGAAGTCCACTGTGCGTAGAAATATTTAAAAATAGATAAAACAGTTCTCCCCTCTTGAATATAACGCTCCAAAAACTTTATCGTATGATACTCCAAATTTGCTGTCCGTCTATAATTAATTAAGATGTGAAGGATAATAATTCTCTTCTCGCTGGATTTTTATACCTATTAGTATCGATCCCATCTCCTCATGATCTGGACTTGGTAGATCCTCATCCAGTGGCACAACGATTAGATAAACAACTACAACACAGTTCCCAACACCCAGAAAATGGAAAACTAAAAATATATATCTACGAAACTGAGCACTAGTATTAGCAAGAATTCTTCCGCATGATTACCAACAATCCATACAAACTCTCCCACCATTATCCAACGTCCAGATACTATCCATAGTCATTACTAATATCTATCCGCTCCTAAGTGTTCACTACTTCATAGATGTAACCATCAAAATACTACAAAGTAATCAAGAATATCTCAGCTATATTCCAAGTAACAGCGACCCCATACATATTCTAAGAACTATATTTTTACAAACATATAATTAAACCCTATCCTCTTTCCGTGTTATTAGGAGCGAAAAAAATTCACAATGCCTAAGCACCTAAAGTGCCTCACTGAGGAGTTGAACTGACCCGATTTGGAACCGTAGCATTTTAAACCAACCCCGACGTTTTAATGTGCTCGTTTCTCTTTCAACCGTCTTTTCCCAGCTCCCGCGTAAAAAAGGAAGTAACATCTTGACTACCTAACCGCTTTGCAGAAGAATTCTACTATAAATTTGATATAGAATAACAGCATATCAGTAGCACTTCCCTTCGTTCCGCCCCTTACTCTACACACAATATAATGTTGCTGGTCATATCAACCGACTATTATAACAAGCAGATTATTAACAAGGTTATATGAATATACTCATCTTGGGGGAATGTAAAGACAATATTCGGATTGGATACATGTAGGACGAAATAAAATTCTAGAAGGACAACAATTCTAGACAGCGCTTCTTCATCTTAGTTAACGAGAATATTTCATAGGACCCAGAACAATTGCACGCCCTGTGTAATGAACCCCTGGTCGACTAATGTGAACTTTCAAGCCGATAGCACCTCTTTACTCTCCTCACGAGAAAATGGCAATCTGGTAGTACGCACTAATAGCTTATTTATATATACTGCAAGGTACCCCTCGCCGAAATCATCTTACTATAGATTCCTATAACAATTGTCTTATTTTGTCAATTGTTCCAGTCTTCCGGAACAATCGTCGTCTAAATTGACACTGTACTTTCGTGATACCTTATGGTGAAGTAGCTAATTGTACCATAAAAAACATTATCTATATGTATCAATTTATACGAGTGTGTATATTGATCCTATATTAAAATACCCCCCGTACTTAAAATTTCATGAAACATCATACGTATAGGATATATTTAAATGTTTTTGGAATTGTGAAAATTAAAGATATAAAATAAACATACTTTGAAAAAATAAATTATACCTTTTAAACATTAGGTAAAAGTGCGCAATATTAAAATTTATATTATACATCAATGCAGCTTAATGAGAGAGAAGACAAATGCTGAAATATTGTTTCTAATATTATGAATAACTTATATATAATTAATCTTGGTAATTAATGCCAATTAAAAAGGTATTAAAAAAAATCCAACCTTAACTTCCAAAATAGTAAGCCTTTTAGTTACAAATTGTTTGACACTTTTGTTTACCAAAATTCTTCCGGTAGACATGCAAATTAATCCAGGTATTTAAGTATGGGGCAAATTGTTTTAAATGATGTTGACCTTTTAATTTTTAAGAGACAAAACGCATACAGCAGATACATCCATGTTGTACATATCCCAGTCAAATCTTAAGACATCCGCATCCGTACAGACAATCCGTGCTATCCCCATCACGCAAAATATAATTACTCTTGGAAACTATTCGCATCCGCATCCGTCACATATTCCACAGCATCATCAATTCGTTACATCTACTAAGCACATACCGCTAAACTATTTGGTATACCTGTATTATAGATTCTGGAAGAGATTAATTAATTCCCTTATAATTATAAAATAATTTATATAAATATTTAAAATTATATTTATAAACACCATCCTAACGAGTCATGGGTGGAGGGGCCAAAAAGGAATTGGGAAGTTCCCTAGTCTATTAGATTATATATAATATAATATAATATTATATATATTAATATATATTATAGATATATAATATATAATTAATTATATATATAGTTAATTATAATATATATATAATATATATTATATTATTATATATATATATATATATTATATTATAGCTATATTTAATTATATATATATATTATATTATTACTCATTAATATAATTAATATTAGTATAATTATAAAATATATATATAATTTATAATATATATATATTATATTAATATTACATTAATATTAAAAATTAATATATATATATAATATATTTTATATATATATATTATATTATATAATTTACTACAGTTTTCACATTTAATATATATTACTATTCTAAATAATATAACACTATGGTATTTTGTTCTTTCAAATTTGTTTTCTCAAAGTCTCAAGATTTCGCTCAAGTAATAATGAAGAGTCTTGTGAAACATCATGGTGTTTTTTTACCATGGATATATACCCCTGTTTATTATTTATTTGTACATTATAAAAAGCTGATTTTGTTTTAAAATGTTTTAATATTATTTGGTTTAAATTTTTCTTATTAATATTTTTATTATGGGGGTACTAGTCCTTGTTCTTTGTCTTAGCTTTAGTATGCTAAGTGCTATATCGACCATATATTTTACACATTCGAGGTAGTCTTGTCCTACTCATGGTACAGATAAAGAAGCGCAAAGACTCTCCATGGCGGAGAAGTACACAGAATTAAAATACACATGTACTTCCTATAAAAAAGTTTTGTCTAATTATATATATACATTTACTAAGCCAGAGAGTTATAAAAAGAATCCCTCATCTGAGAATTTATATAGAATTATGAGTCTGTGCAGCAAGTAAGTGGAGATATAGAGCATTAATATATTATGATAAAAAGCCACTATTGTAATGGGTCCCAGATGGCCATGTGAATATAGATAAAGATTGTGAGAGATGCAAAGACAGTCGTAGTTTAGTGAGTACTTGAGATCGCAACCGACGATCCTTGAAAACATTTTATCTAAATTTAGACATTACATAATGTAAATATAGAGCCAATAACCTAAAGTCTCCATAAAATTATATAATAAACAATTAAATATATTACCTTACATACATATATATATATACATGTGGAGTTAAATTTATAAATAATCTCCCAATCTTTCCCCTTTAAATATTCAATTGGGGATATTATGGGCCCAGTTTTCCCCAATACCCTAAAAATAAGTTAATAATTTTAAATAAATGCCAATGGTATACTTAGTAATTTATACCCTGTAATATTAATAGGAAAATATTAATATATGTATATATAATTATATTAATCAAATATATTATATTATTATATTATTATAATATGTAATATATTATATATATTATATATATAATAATATATATATATAATTATATTAATATATATATATATATATATTAATATAGCCTATATATTAAATATAATATAATTAATATTATATATAATATTATTATAAGATTATTATATATAATAATTATTATAATAATATAATAAATATATAAATAATTATATATATATTATATATATAATAATTATATTTTAATAATATATATAGGTCAGCTATCAATCTCGAGTTAAAGAGGCAACAATTCTCATATTCTTCAAAAACTACTAATCATACTACCGATTGGATAATAATAAGTGAATTTACAATTGCTTTAATAGCTATAGTTAATCCCAAGATTTTATTAGTTTGCTTATGCAAGGAAAATGTTAAAAATAAAAATAAAAAAATAAATAAAAAAATAAAAATTAAAAAAATGAATCAAATAATTAAAATATCTCATAAAAACATATACAAATAGCTACAGCGATTAATAAATGAGAATACAATTATATTTGGAATGCTAAAATGAGTATTAATAAATGGTATTGAGAAGAACATATAGTTATTAATAAAAAATATAAAAAAATAAATAAAAAAAATAGTAATTATTGTTTAATAATAATTAATAGTATTTAAATATTGATCTTAAAGAGAAGTAATACTCAATATATATCTAAGGAACCACAGTCAGTTAAATTATAATTAATTACATAGGTTTTTCTATTAAAATGTTTTTCTTTATTTTTTATACTTTAAATAAAATGGAATACCCCAAGGGGTATACCGCACGATGGCAGGAGTCCCACTATCTATATATTAGTCTCTTCCAGATCCACTCCCATCTCTCCCCATCCTTCTTCTCTAATAAACACCATGATCTACGACTTTATGTGTCATAGTCAACCGGCTCTCTGACCTATGCGCAAACATGTCACCATCTCCTCAGCCTATAATCCCTTGCTCCAGCACGCCAAGTCCAAAGTTCGCGTAGCCAAATATCACCATCCACATTTCCTATAATCCTCTCTCATATTCTTTCAACACCACAATTGAAATATACTACAAACAAAATTGGTACAACACGCTTCCCATGCTGATCGCGTTCTCACTCAAACCACGTCCTTAGTCTAATTCTGCTCTTACATACACTTTACCATGCTTATAAAACTCTCCAAGGTTTCTCTCAACTTTTTATCTGCTGCATATTCTCTCTTCTAGCACTCATCACAGTCTCTCCCTAGGCACTGAACCAAAAGCTTTCCTCAGATCTATGAAAGCTATATATACTCGTTTATTATATTCCCAAACCTTTTTTAACGTAATCTCAAGGCGAACAAGAAATTCGTCGTGTTTCTGTGCTTTCCTATATCCGTGCCGCTCTTCCCCCAGTCTGGGCTCTACTACCATTTCTCAGCCTTCACTCAGTAATCCTCTCCATATGTTTTTGCCAAGTGGTCAAACAAGGATATTCCCCTGTAGTTTTTACAGTCTCCCTTAACTCCTTTTCATGTTATATTGTATCTATAGCTATTGACTTCCCTACCCTTGTTTTGCCGGGCAACTTTTTTTCAATTTTTTCGCTCGCAGCAATTTCAATACAGCAATAGACATTAACTCTTTCAATAATCGTCTCCTCCCTCTTTTATTAGTTCTATAGATATCGCCGTCTTTCCCCGTGTTCCCTTCTTCATCGCCTCTCGGAGTTTACCTCCAACTCCTCCTAGTGATCTCCTCCCCCTCCCCTTCTTCAATTATCTTTTCTCCCCCTCTTAAATGTTCCTTCTCATTTTACCGTTCTCTGATGTATTCCGCTCCATCTCCTGTGTATGTCTGTTGATCTCACCAAAAACTTCTCCTTGCTCTATCCTTGATGTTGCACTCTTCCTATTGATCCTCTATACGTTTATGCAGGGGTCTAAATTCTTCCTTTTGCCACTCACATCTTCACATCATTTCTTCCACCTCTTCTTTTGCTGCTTCTTCTTTACCTCATTTCGTGCATCCACATACTAGGCCTTGTCTGGGAAGTCTATTTTTCCAACCACTCTCAATCAATTGATGTCCTCTTTATTGCTCCTTCACTTCTTCAGTACGAACTGTCTCTTTTCCTCTTCTGGATATTATATATATATATATAGATTATATATTATAGGTGAGGTGAGGTGAGAATTATTCATATATATATATATATATATATATATATAGAATATATAATATATATATATTATATATCATAGATATATATATATATATATATATATATATATTATATATATATAATATATTATATATATATAATATATTATATATATATATTATATATATATATATATATATAGTAATATATATATATTTATTATATTATAATTATAAATATATATAGATGTATATATATATATATATATATAAATTAATATATATAATATATATATATATATATATATATATATATATATAATAATATACTCAATATACATATATATATATATATATAAAGTGCCGCGGCGTGTTTTTTTTCGTTTTTATTTTATTTTTAAGTAATTAAACTGAAATTTAAAAAAGTTTAATTAAAAATTTAGATCCGAAATCTGTGGCAACACAAAGTAAACATTGGCAAACGTTTTACATCTCAAGAATGGCAACATATGGTCTTTGTTGAAACTGGCAACATGACTTTTGTAAAAACAAAAAAACAAAGAGAAATCGATCTTTGAACCGAAATATAATACGCATTCCTCTTTAAAGAAATATTTCGTTTATCAAGGATGTTAATTTAAATTTTTGGGGGGTTCCACAACTTTAAAATTTCTCGGCTCCATACCTTGTCTTTTCTTTTTATTAATAATAATAATAATAATAATTATAATAATAATAATAATATAATAATAAATAATAATAATATAATATAATAATAATAATAATAATAATAATAATAATAATAATAATAATAATAATAATAATAATAATAAAAAATAATATAATAATAATAATAATAATAATAATAATTTTAATATCATAAATAAAATAATAATAATTATAATTATATAATATTATATTATATTATATTATTATGATTATAAGTATATTAGGTAATTTGTGTTACTATCAAGGAAACATCAGTATGTATTATATACGATGATATATTTATTTATATTATTGTATATAAAAATGAGGACATATGTTCGTCGCGGTTTGATGAGGAGTGATTACCGTTTCTGTAGGTAGACAATTATAAAAAGGATGGTGGTATATGCCGCGGCAAAAAATAAAATTAATATTAAAAATTAACAAACTTGAAAAACGAAACGAATATTCTTGTAAAAAGAGCAACGCGGCATTATATTTCCGTTCAAAGATCGATTTTCTCTTTATATGTTCCTTTGGTTTTTATACTAGAAGAGTTATGTTGCCCCATGGTTTTTCCATTACAGAACCATAATAGACACGGAATAGTTAGCTGTTTATTCTTGAGATTTGGAGTATATAACATGTTGCGCAATCGCGTGTTAATTTGACTTTTTGGTTGACAGCAACATATTTCGGTGAGTATGCTTTGTTTTTGCCTAGATTGAGATTGATATTATATGCAGCAGATATAAATAGTGAAAGAGTTGGAAAAATTCCTATGAAGTTTTTTAATTCATAGGTAATTATACTAAAAATAAATATTAAAACTAATAGATAGTGACGAAAATGTATAATGTTAATAAAGAGTATACTATATATATATAATCAGATAATATATGATGAAATACATGAGTATAAATGTTAGGATTATTGATATACGGTATCATGTAAGGATAGAACCGGTCTAAAATAATCTTGGAGATTTTAGTTTACCAATTGTTTGTTAAGTATAATCAATACGGATACAGATGTATAATGTCAAAAATAAAGAAGTATGAGGAGGATATAAGTAGAGATTTGGATCGGTGATTAATTCTTGGCATACGCGATAAAATTGATATCTACTGTCATGCAATGCTTTGAGATATGTAGAAGCAGTGGTGAATATTATAGGTATTGAGATGAGATTAGGCATGTACGATGTGGAGTTCGAATAGGTTCAGAGATGTGTACAGGTGATTGACTATGAACATCATATAGATCGTTAATCATGGTAGTTGTTTTATTATAGAAGAAAGAAGTGATACAATGGGAGAAGAGCTATAATGAATAGTGAATAATTACATTGAGAAAAGAATGAATAATATCAAAATATAATAATTAAATATAGAAAATTTTATTGTTGAACAAAAATATGATTAAATAAATAATAATATATTTTTAAATAATAATCTTAAGAAATAAACATATTTAGGATAATTATAATTAATATTTTGACTTTTAATTAATAAAAACTTTAATTCACAAATTACACCCACACTTGTTCTGTTGCCCACTAGAAACTTAAAGAAAAATCTTTTTCGCTTGATATCTCAGTTCCCGTGAGGTCTACATTCAACAATGGATTCATAGTGTATATGATTATGTAGGGAATGTTCAAAATATCGATTATTCGAAAATGAGTAATATTTTTTCAATAATTATTGAATTATCGATATTATTTTTTTATACGATATGTCGACGACTCAATATTTTTTTTCGCTTATTATTCATCTTCATGTTTTCCATCATGTTCATAATTATTATATATATATAATAATATATATATATAGATATAATTATATATATATATATATATATATATATAAATATATATATATATAATATTATATATATATATGATATATATATATATTAATATATATATATATATATATGATTCGGGTCTGTCATGAAAAGTAGTCGACCAGATTCTTCTCCCAGCCGGAAATAATTATTACTTGGGCTTGGTTGTGCTGAAGTGAAGGGTGTACGGGAACATTTGTGCTCGAGCACTAGGTTGTATTTTTATGCTTTCCAGACCACCGTCAGTTATTGACAGGCTGCTGCGATGTGTCGGTAGTGATGTTTATGGAACGTGGGGTGTATATGATGTTATGTAGGGAAAATATATTAAAGATGACTTGACACATGTTGGAGCAAAGAAAAACGCTAGGCTATTACAAGATGTTTATGTCCAGAAAGGAATAGCTCAAGAATCTATTAGAGAGGCGTGGTGGGGATGCGGAGCAGGGGTGTGGACGGCATACTACGAAGGAGCAGAAACGATAATGTCCTCAAAATACGGCATGTATCATACATGGTGATATGTGAAAAGATTGGGCTAGTTATGGTGCGGTATGAGCCGCCAGATAAAAGACTGAACAAGAGTTGGGATACTTCCGGGTCTACACACACCCACGTCCTCTCTCCTCCCGTTAAATAATAGTTAGAGTCATATTCAGGAAAAGGCCAGCAGTGACATTAGTTAACAAGAGGAGATAATCGACCACACACCAGTTATGATACTGAAAGTGTGAAGTACAGGTCCTGTGATAGAGAATGTACGAGTTCGTTTTATACGTATTGATTTAAGTGTGAGAGAAGAAATCTGTGAGAAAAGATAGCAGAGCTGAATTCTATAAAGTGGTAAATTTTACAGCACGCATAAAGGAGAAGGAGGATTTTGAGTAAAGGATTGGGCTGCAGTATCTCAAATAAGATGGATGCAACCAGATTAGAGTGGCGCAGATCGCACATAGTGTTGGTAACCATGAAAAAGAGAGATGCCTTTCGCAGAAACAATGTGGAGATAGTGTAAAGGCGAGAGTGGCCCAGAGAGGTGCGCACAAGGACTGATCCAAGGTTTCTGAATGTGATAAAAACTGAGAGACAGGTTAAAAACCCGTGAGACAAGACCAAGATTGATGACTCTTTAGAGATGCAGATGAGAGAGCTTCTAGTGACCGAGGAAACTTCCAAATTGTGAAGTAACAATGGATGTCGCTTGTCGATGCGAAGAGAAAGAGGTGGAAGATATGTCACTGCAAGGAGCCAATATGGACCGAGGGGACACTCGCGCCAGAAGGAAAGCACGACATGACGAGCGCTGGGAGCCCCCAGCTAAATGCACTGCAGCGATCGTTGATGATTTTTTTCCTATTTGGATCCGGAGCGTTTGTAAGTTGTATACTAGATATACGAGCATTTAGTGTAAATCACTCTCGTAATATACGCGCCTGAAGGAATCAAAATCAAGTAAACTAATTAGTAAGTACTATCATGTTAGATAGTCCCTCCGTCGTCGCCCTGTAATGTAAGTTCTCTTAAAACGACATGAGGAAGATTGATGGTATCATATCTTAGACCAAATAACATTGTTTAAGATGACGCCTACTACTACTAGTTCTACATTCATAAGTATATATAATATACAGGATATACTGCCTACTACGGCTTCTATGACCTAGTATATTATCATGTATAAAGATAAGGTCAAATTTCATATACTGACTCTCATAGCACTTTACTTTCGTGAAACTAAGTGAGGGGCTCCCCTGTTGTATAATTTACTTGCAGAATTAGTATTTCTCAAGAGCCGTTCACTCATACCTAATGTGAAGAACTACTCACCCTCAGTTCCCCTGTAAACAGCGCTGACCGAAATAATTCGGTAGACTCCATTCCAATCCCTCGTGACCAATGTTATGCATTAGGAGAACTCTCACATGCTCATATACAACAGCGTGTCGCAGAGATAGCCCGAACCCCTCCAACAAATTACCAAGACATTCTCAACCTCATATTTAACGTGCTTAGTTGAAACCAAAGATGTCCCTCATTTTAGAAAAGAATATGAGACTGAACCCTCAAGAGTGAGTATATTCTAATGTAAATTTATTTCAGCGCCCCTAACACAAATTGTATAATTAAAGATATCCTCAGTGATAGAGCGTGGATATGCTGAACTTGTAGATTATAGACTATAGCCCATTATAACTAGAAACCAGAAGTGGAATTGAGCACGTCTCGCATGATAACTCCTATTGCATTTTGTATTAATGAATTATTTAATACCTCTAGGAGGCCCGTGCCACCCTACACATCCGACTTAACCAAGCATAATATATCAATTAATTCGCGAAAAATGGATTTTATTCAATATAAAAATTATTTACGTCAAATCAAAATCTTTCACTTGAAATATACTCCACTGTCAGTTTCCTGCATGTATTTCTATTATATTATTTTTTTAAAATTAACACTTAACATCGTCCATCTATGCCATCAATATGCTAGCATCTAGTATTATAAGTATATTATGATACTTTCATTCAGTTTGCGCAGGTCATAAGTCACTCTCCTTAAAGAGTAGTCAAGTATCAATATAGTCATGATGATATATAATGATAGCTATGATCTTTTAATATTTTCATAAAGATAAATTCAGTGTATCAGCAAATCAGTAATTTTCCTAACCTTTTTATTACTATTTTATATTAATTTCTCATCAATATTTAATATATCTCTCGATATCGATTGCAGTTTGATATGTTTTTTAAAAATCTCTATAAATGGAACAATAACAAAATTACAAGATTATAAAACCTGTATGATACCATTTGTATCATTATATATAAAATATAACATTGCAACACATTTTCTTCTAGTAACCAGATGTAGCCAGTATTGCTTTTAACCCTCCGTTAAGACCAATAATACGTATCACTCATGGCATTCCAAAATATATCAATATTTTTAGATACCGAAAATAAGAGCTAATTAGAACCATATCCTTCCCCCGTATACTCCCGGTATATTGCAATGTATAAAATTATTATATTTAATATTAATTTTATACTATTTATGATAATATAATTGTAATTTTGTAATTTTATAAAGTAAATATTCCCCGCCTATTTCCAATACTCTAGACAGATATTAAAATCTTCATTATTTAATTATTATTTATTATTTATTATATTATATTATATTATTATATATTATTTATTATTATTATTATATTAATATTATAATTTTAATTTATAATTTTTATAAATTATTATAACCTATAATATATCCATATATATTAATACTATATAGATATATATATATATTATAAATATATATATATATATATATATATAATATAATTAATATATTAATTATATATTATATATAATATATATAATAATATATAATATATTAGAGTGATATATAATATATATATATTTATAATTTGAATACCGAAATTTCACTAGGAATCACTATAGGCGCGGATAAATATTATACCAGCTGGGATATTGACGAAATTTAATTTTTAATCAACTCGGTTCCGGTTCCGGCCCGGAATTTTGATAAATTACGGGCCGAACCGGATATAATACATTATACTAATCAATAATAACTTTTGAAGAATATAAAATATAATAATGTTTGTAAGGAATATATTAGTATAAGTTGCTAGTAATGTGTATATTATACTAAGTTAACCTCAATAGCCTCATCTTTAATACAACATAATACATAGCCCTAGGCTAACTGTAGCAATATCATATTTACTTAAAGTTAGGATACAATATCTCTAGTTAGAAACTGTATTTCAACCTAGTATATATAGGGCTCAAATATTTTTAAACGTTTTTTCTAAATAATATTATAATATGATATTTTCAGAGCATATGATAAAAAAATTTGAAAAATTAATATTATTATCAATTACTGGATAAGTATATGGTAGAGACTGGAAAAGCTTAGAGAGTATAATTTTTGATATGGGGTGTGATTTACTGCGCTATAGTGTTGCACATAAGTTCTACGTTCTCGAATTATTTGCGCGAACACACTGTAAAATAAAATTACTTCTGAACTCTTCCCCTAGATATTATGTATTGCCACCACTCTAATTCTTTCATAGCGGTAAATTTATATAAAGATGTTAATGTATACATTTAGCAGAAATAATAAGTACTAACCAACGATTTGTGAAATAGAAGAAGCGCAGTCAATATTACCTTTATTTCCTTTTATATTTATTACTTTAATCAGCTTCATTTATATCTTTGCATAACTGCTTGTTTACTTGTTTTTCGTTATTTCTACCTTAACATATATCTCTTGAAAGTCATACTACACCCATCGTGAGTGAGTAACTCTTAGACAGCAAGTATTTTCTTGTTAGTACTATCAAGGGTGCTGCTACTTGATCCAATAATATGAATTTGGCCCCGGCGCCGGCTCAAAGCTGTGGCAAATCTAAATAGTTCACTTGTATGATATGCTCGTATTTCTGAAAAGGTAAATAGGTAGTATATATATATAAGTGTACTCACTCATATCTATGAAGCCTTTTAATATTTTCGAGACTTATACTACTAATATTAATTACACATTGCTACCTTCAATTATTGTGATATATTCTTAAGCATTCCATTGTCTACTCAATTCTTTATATATATATATTTCATTAGAAATAAATAACTAGTACAGTTTAGATTAATCTTGGTCAGCATTAACTACTACTTATAAGTACTTAAAACAAATTATCTTGTTTTGAATATATGTCTTAAATGTAGATTCCATTTCTCGTCCTATTTTATTCATATAAATCATAAACTCTATTGAATCACCTCCACCTTCCCTAGGCTTTCCCTCCTTCACCACCAGTCCCTAACTTAGAAAACCTCCTGGCGCTACCTCGTCAATTCAACTACAGAGTATTTAGTAGAGATAATATGTACTGGTAGTTAGAGCTGGCATAAATAATGTATGAAAATAATTGATTATTGCTTTATATTATAATAGTTTCCTAGTATAACCTGAAGATAATGGATTGCTCATAAACTCATGTTAAAGAATTATTTTATCACAAGTATTTGCTCATTTATTAGCAAGTCAAAGCTTAAATGCATTTGATTATTGATTCTAATATAGTATATATACTATATAATAATATATATATATATATTATAAATATATAATATTATATATATAAGTATATATAATATATTATAATATTTATATAATTATGATATAATATATAATAACTTAGCAGAAGGTCTTATATCAAACACTGCAATTCTCTTCGTGTATATTCAAATAATATGTTTGTCTTATTATATACGACCACCTATATGTGATTATAATAATAATTTCAAACAATCTTTATTAATTTATGGCATTAATATAAGTGGAGCTTGGCAAGATTTATGATTATTCAGTATCTCTATATTTGTATTCGTTTTAAGTTCTACTATATACATGTCCAACTCTTGTTTTGCAACCCTATTCCATTTAATGGGATCATAAGAAAATGTGCTGTTGCGAACTCTCCCGGCTTCAATAAAGGCAATCCCAAATTCAATTTTGAGGTACCCTAAAATACACGAGCTATGTGCATAGTGTTGATGAAGCAATGTATAGGGACATCTCTCAACCAATAAATCATGATTGCAAGGTGTTTTAATTAATATAATAACAATGATAAAAAACTTAGTGGATACCTGCTATAATTAATACTAGATAGAATTATTGATCGCAAAGCTTCATGTCATTTATTAATCTCCATCTCGAAATAAGGATCAAATGGATTTGTTAGGAGGAATTCCTAAAAAATTATATTCATCTATTAATAAATTCAAAAATCTCATCTAGATTGATGATCTTAATCCAGAATTAGTGAGAACACTAGGAATATTACTTGCAAATGGAGTAGTACTCTCAGCCGTATATCCATTTTTATAAACTCGCTTGTAAGCCAAAAATAATAATGCTAGTAATTAAAGTAATAAATATTAATGTATTCTACATGTTTGACCAATAGTCCCTACCATAAGCTACCTCACTTATAAAATTACCCTCTCGAGTCAACTCTGTTGACAACCCCTTATGATATCTGATCTATATGCTCGACCGATATACCGTGACCAGATTCTATCTCAATACAGACGTTTAAGTGAGCTTGCAAACCGCCAGACGTGAATGCATAATTATACAAGCGTTGAGTGAAAGGCTTGCCAAGTTTCCGAATTTTAAAAGTGGCAGTGTTTGTTGAAAGGTCCACCACAACCATACAATTCTTTCTTAACAAAATAGTTATATATATCTACTTTATGATATGAAATAAAGATTATATTTATTGGATAATGTGAATGCTTATAATGCGGCAATAGTTGTATATTTAATGAATCCTATCTGTAACTCTTATCAGTTTGACTAGTGAATTGAGTACTGGAATATTACTCATATAGTTAATAAATAATATAATTACATATTTTCTGTGATAATGTAATATAGTGTCATTGAATATAGCCATAAACCTTTTTATTTGGTAAGATGGAGAAACTCACCTTCAATAAATTTTACATTCACGTAATACTCATAAACAAGCTCTTTATGCTGCGTTTTCCCCTTATTCTTATAAAATTTATCAGATCTCTTCACTCTATATTTACTATTAAGAATATTTTTGGTACTATTTCCAAATTATGGTGTCCAAGTACGAAAATGGTATATTACTCTCCATATAGGATATCAATGAACAGTGGCATGAACATATGTTAACATGGATAAACAGTGGCTCGAAAATAAATATCATTTTATTAATCAGGAGTCATTTTTATTTTTATATATAAAGAGATATATAATAATAGATAAGAAATTAGTTATAATATAACGAAGTATCTGAATTATAATATATTTTATTATTATATTCGAGTTCAAATCTTTATAATTAATACAGGTGTTTGTGAACCAATTCGATTGAAATGCCAACGCTAACACTAAAGCTATCATTAGGATAGATTCCGAAAGTTGCCAAATGGGTTTTGATTTTTTTTTTGTGTTAAAATCGGTCGACAATATCCCACTGCTAACTCTTAATGACCATTAATCAAGTCTGCGGGTATTTCTTCGCACCTGACGCGGGACGACAGGTGGGTGGTCCATTCGTTCCCCTCGACTTCGGTGTCTCCTCCGTCCGGCAATTCAACCCCGGTTCCCGGCACGAACACTAGAAAAGAATTATCAGAATTACACGGATATACCTTCCTGACACTAATTATATTTATTTATATAAAGCGACATTTGCACTTTATTCTCTCCGAGACTGAAACAGCTGCATTTCTGCGTTCAAGGTATCTTCATAGACAATCTAGAGCCTGCATACTTTACTAATATTATATGGAGTAATTATATAATAAATATTAGAATAATTAATTTGGTATTTATTTAAAAAAGTATATTTAAGTATAAATATGAATTATTTTCTGACACAAATGAATAATCAGAATTGTGATGATTACAATTATGAAAATTTACAAGTATTCAATACATTATAGTTAACTATATTACTTAGAACTTAAACGGTATGAAAGTTACTAATAATAACCAGTTAATATGTGAAAATCTATAACTTTTACATATATATATTTTTTCTATAATGAAATAATTTGGCTGTATATATAGTTAATTAATCACGATATATTAATATATAATATATAATATATATAATATAATATATATATATATATATATATATAGATATATATTATATATATATATATTACTATATATAGTAAGATATATATATATTAATAATCATCGTTTAGATTAGTGTGTACACCTAGTATATTTCCGTAAAAGACCTATGATAGCATTAACCTAAACAAACTGATATTAACAATATTTGGAAAATACTCACAAGCAATAACTTAATACTTAGCAGTGAAAATAATGACAAGGATAAATAATATATGAAGCAAGATGAAAACTTAAGGGAACAAATAATAAATAGGTTATAATCTTTTAACCTTGGAGTCGATCTTATCCAAGAGACTGGTTAAACCGAATCTCTCCACCTCTAATCATTAGATTGAAAAGTACGTCTTGTAGGATCGCAATTGGTCAATGAATTAAATAATTATGTTTTTTTATATTAATTTATTTACGACTTAATAAGGAAGTTTAATTAAATATCAAGCAAACATAAGAATAAGACTGTGAGTGCTGGTGATAAATTGTGTTAAAAATATAAATAATTATTTAAATTAATAAAAAATAAATAATTTAATATGGTAATTATTAATAAATTAACCTTATATAAACAATATTTGAAAATAATATAAAGTTAAATTATATTAATATTAATATATTATATAGGTAAATGATATTCTTTTTAATATATTCTAGCTCAAAGAGTCCAGTATATTTCGATTCCATATTTTGAAGTTATTTTAACTAAAAAGTAAAATTTATTTTATATACTAAATTTTTGGGGACGTGGATTATTCATCATCTGAGTATTATAGAATAAGTTTAACTAGTACTTTTTCTTGTAGGCTTTTTGTTCACCTGCTACTACTTTTATAATATAATGGTATCGGTTAAATATGATAAGTTTAATGGTAAACGTTATTTTTATTATTTTAAACTGTAAATAAAATATATAACTAATAAGATATAATCATTAAAATTTGAAGAAATATTACGACATGTTTGTAATTTATTATTACCTCATGTAATGTCCAAACAAATCTAATCCACAATCAGTACTGAACATAATTAATTTATTATTTGCGTATGCAAATTTAGGAAATATAATAAATAAATATGTTTTTAATTAATTATTTTAAGTGGATGAAAATAAATGCAATGATTAATTTAAATTTATGCTCAAAGAAGAGGTAAAAATTTTTATAAATATTTACTAAACTTATTTTTAATATAAAAATATAAATTAACATCAATATCCATGATTTTTAAAGTTACATTAAAACTCTTTGAATATAGAAAGAAGAAAATAAACCCCTTTGTAGGTAGTAAGTATAGCCTTAATATAATAAATAAGCTATACCTCAAATATAGTAAGGTGTATCTAGGTTTATGTATTTAATATTTAAAATTTATTTTACAAATAGGTTATTACATAAAAAGTATTTACTAAGATACCAAATATCCCCTTTACACTCCTTTGACAGGTTAATATCATTGCCATAGTGGCAGGGTACGAATAAATTAATATTATTAATTTAACATGTAAATATGATTACTTTTATATGAAATTAATTAGTATTGACCCCGCCGCCCCCGAGTGGTACCTGTATACATAGTAAAAGCCGTTGTCTCGGCCCCAGAATATCCTTTTTAATTTAGTTTCCCGGCCTCATCCAAGAATATGCCTATATCTTCTCCGTCTATCCCTAAAGGATGATGGCAAACGTGTTTATGTAAGAGCTACACTTGAGTTTGAGATATCCAGCATGAGCCTGATTCAACCTGCAATACTTCAGAAACGACTCTAAGTAAAAAGAATATAATATTAAATAAACAGCATCATCAGCAAATTATAAGTAAACATATTATTAAGCATTACTGACTATATATAGAGCAACTCAATAATTATGTGACTAAATTATCTACCTGTTTAAACAAACAATACTATTTACGTACATTCTTAATTCTTTCATAAATTGTAATTGTATGACTTTGCTGGCCATAATTGTGGAATATATATTTGCTGGGTTTCTAACTGAAAAGAATGTTATTAGATAAAAAATTTCAGCAAATTTACAAATAAAAATATATTATGTAAATCATAACTATTTATTATTATGTATTATTATAATATATTATATATATATTATATTATATAAATATAGATATTATATATATTTAATATATATCATAATACTAATTATAATATTATATATATATATATATATATATATTATATTAGTAGTTATTAATTATTATATACGAAAGTATCCTTTTGATGCAAACCCAATTCAAATCAACTATTGCGCGATTTTCCATTTTGCTCAGACTCAAATGTGGGTTTACTTAAAGCCTTTAACTATGGTTCATATAACAGACAATTAGTTTTCTCTATCTATCTATTTCTACTGACCTCTTTTCAAACTTCTGATCTCATTACCTATAAATAAAACCATGATGTCTACCAATTTATCCAAAAGAAGCTTCGGCTAGATTACATTGCTTATATACTGAAGCATGCATATATTTCACACTATTAAAGAGCAGACTAATATATTATATGCATAAAGAAGAGCTCAGCCAATCCTACTCTTTTCAAATACATGCGCTAACGCCTTAGTATATGTTGCCACAAGATCTTACTAGAAAAACCAACAAGATACTCTCCCTCTATCTCTTTACGAACCCACCTGTATTACTAAAACAAAAATAAGAGATCGTACTTCCTGTCTAATAGATGGCTAGTAAATCCAACAATTTCCCTGTCCATCTGTGCAAATTCTAATTAAACCTCACCACCTCGATTGGATGGTCGAAAGAATACATCAAGCTGCTACACATTCTCATAACTCAAAGCTATTTTCATCTTGTGCAAGAGTGCCATAGATTAGTCGCTTTCCCATGCCCCGAGTTAGCTCTTTATTTTAAACATGTGTACCGCATACACGAACGAAGTGCGATGATATATATACAGGCTGTCCCATCTTTGTCCCAGAAAAGCAACGTGAAATGATAGATTTTCCGCTGCTAAGTTACTGTATTACATCCCTCAATTCTGCCCTTATTGCATAGCAACTGTCCATTAAATATATAGAAAAGACCATTTTGAGTACGCATTATTATTTACCTACCATGCCACAGCCGAATGATAAGCGATTTATATATATATATATATTATATATATAATATTATATATATATGGAATATATATATATATAATATATATATATATATATATATATTTATATATATAAATATATAATATATAATATATATATATTATATATATATTATATTACTATATTCTTATAGGCACGCATATACCATTCTCATGTATTTCGTAAGTATAAGCTCTCATCTCCTCTTTCACAGACTGCAAATATTGAATTTATATATACTAATTGCTCACTTATTAGAATGAACTGTCTCTATATTCATGTGTTCTTATTACTCAGATGAGCTATTCCCTCACTAGGTGTTTGATTTGCTATTTGTACAATACCATGTGTGTAATTTGAACGTAGTTA
>JABUQX010044459.1:0-28699 GCA_015478945.1 Trachelipus rathkii | reverse complement strand
AGACTCGCAACCCTTCAACCTGCTTCTATTTAGCTAATGGTACGTCTTCAATGGATAGCTGAGGGTTACGTACCTTGCCCACGCCATGGGGGTACAACACTCAAAGTTTTGACTATGGCATAAAAACACTATGTTTGTTTTATATATATATATATATAATATATATATATATATATATATTATATTATATTTTATATATCATATATATATATATTATATATATATATATATATTATATATATATATATATATTATATATATATATATACATAATTATAATATATATACTATTGTCGATAGGCATCGCATAGGAACTACGCAGGAATCGAGAACAATTATAGAACCGAGGTTGAGCGGTGGAGCCGGTCGACGGGTGCGGTGCTGATATATATATATATTCTATCACTTAAATAATTCTATTTCTGATGTCATGCATATGTTCAGTCCCATTAGAAACTTGAATAACGTGCATAGTTAACCTTCTACGGGGATGCCTGTGCCACGATGACTCTAATATGGATCCTTAGATTGCCAACTTATTATTATTTTTACGATTATTATTAGATGATCACTATAGCAACCAAATGTTGCACAAATATGGATCTTGGCACAACGAACTTATTTAATATACGGTTACCATTAATGAAATTTGCTACAACAAAGGCCGCTATAAGCAACCAAATGTTGCACAAAATATAAAACTTAGCCCAACATAGCTTATTTAATGCTTACGACCACTCTTAACTATTCGACATACTAACCTATCTTTTCCTAATACCATTCACTTACTTAGTCTTTCCTTACCTAACCAGACTAAACATCAGTCTAGCGTAACCAAAACCTAACCTGGTTTACATACTATCTTGACACATCTACCTTATTAATTACGGCTCCTTCTCTCTTCTCTCTCTCTCTCTCTCTCTCTCTCTCTTCTCTCTTCTCTCTCTCTCTCTCGTCTTCTCTCTTCTCTCTCTCTCTCTCAACCGTGACACTAAATTTTTTCTTGACTTCTCTAGGTATACTCTAAATTATCTCACCTGACACTGGCTTACGTGACGGATTTTTACTGTGCACATGCGTGTGTGTATTTACAGTCCATTGACTGTTATTTCTTATATCGTTACACATCTGTGTCCTTTTTTTAAATGTCAAAACAAACATTATATTTTAAATATTTTAGTTTGATATCCACTAAAATACGTTGTTGCACAATTAAAATTAACATTTCGCTTTCTTTTGACATACCTAAAAGGTGGCGCATTATCTTTTTTAAATTTTTTATTTTCACACGAAAATGCTCACGCCCCCAACAGTTATATCTCAGCTGATCCTATCCTATACGTCATAATGAACAACGTCAAACTCGCAATACGATACGCTGATTAGCGCCATTACAGCAATCACAGTTACGGATGGCGATAACATCTGATAAAGGAAATTGGTATAAAAAAAACTCTGTGATATTTCGAGTTCTTCATACTATGTGTAGTGCCAGCAAAGACTGGTTCTCAACGGTTAATGATAGTGAGTATTTATTTTGTTTCTTGCTAACTGGCAACTTTCTGTTAATTTTCTTATATTATAATAATATCATATATATATATATATATTATATATTATTATATTAGATATATATATATATATATATATATATATATATTATATAATTATATATATATATATATATTATTTAATATATATTAATATATATAATCTATATATATATATACTATATATATAATATATATATATATATATATATATATATATATACTGTTATTTATTTTTGTGTTTAGCGGTGTTTGTTATTATTTACATACACACACGTGCACATACACACAAACATATTAATTCTAGTGACATATTACTTATTCTCCGATAATTATCTTTCTTGATACATTGTCTAACTAAACCTAATGCATCCTTTCAGTTTACATGACTATTATTTCTACTACGTCGTGCATCTGTCTCGTTTTCTAAGCGTCGTTGGAAAATATTTTTATTATAATATATTTTTATTTTAATGACCAAAATGTTTATATTTTTCACATATTTAATATTAATTTTTCGTTTACATCTATATTTTCTTTTAAGTTTTTATTATTCTTTACATTTACATTTTGTTTAAAGTTTTGTTTATTTATTTTATAATTTTAATTTTGTTTGTTAAGTTTTTATTATTTTATAAGTTTATTTTACATTTATATTTTGTTTAAAGTCTTATTTATTTAGTTTATGTTTTTATTTTGCTCAAAGTTTATTTGCAAGTTTTTATTTTGTTTAAAGTTTTATTTATTTATTTCTATATTTTTTTGCATGTTAAGTTTTTATTATTTTATAAGTTTTATTTTTACATTTATATTTTATTTAAATTTTCATTTCTTTATTTTGTTTTTATTTTGCTTAAAATAATTTGTATAAGTTTTATTATGATTGTTAAGTTTTTATTATTTTATAAATTTTATTTTTACCTTTATATTTTGTTTAATATTTTAATTATTTTAAAATATTATTCTACATTTATAGTTTTTTATTTATTTATAAATACTTATTTATTTATTTTGAAATTTTTATTTAAACTTTAATTTATAAAATTTTATTTATTTTTTTAAAAGAATTTATTTTGAAATTTTATTTTTAAAACTTTATGAAGCATTTTGTTTATACTAAAAAAAATTTTTATTAAAAACTATTATTATTATTATTATTATTATTATTATTATTATTATTATTAATTATTATTATTATTATTATTATTATTATTATTATTATTATTATTATTATTATTATTATTATTATTATTATTATTATTATTATTATTATTAAAAATATGTACTTTACTGACCCTAAAGCAGTAAAGCAGTAACGCAAATACCATGCTCCATCCTTCATCCCTTTCCACCATGCCATGCTCTACTGCATTTTTGCTTTACGTCATATTTGAACATGTATTTTGCATAAACGTAATATTAAAATAAGTTATCGGCATAAATATTACATAAAATAAGTTTTTTGTATGAGCATAACAAAATTTAGTAGAAACATTTTGTGGTTTTACTAAATCTTTTATTTTTTTATGCTTATAACAAAAAAGCTCAACAAAAAATTTATCATATCATAACCTAACTATCATATTGAGCTACAAATAAATGCTAATAAAACAAAGTTTTAACATCAATAAATCTAACCTAACACCTGAACTATGAACATAACGTATCATAACAAACCTAACATATCTTACTTACGAGTAAAATGCTAACATTAACAAAGTCCACTGCATAATAAAGTAGCTAACAATATCCCCCAAAACTTAACCTAAATCCACTTTTATATCATATCTATAACTTAACAATGTTAATTTAACATTAACATAGTATATTTACAAAACCTAAACAAAATTTATGCGTGTTTATTACAAATAAGTGAACATTTTAAAACAACAACATTACAAAAAATTAATCATAATTAACCTATACTAACATATTGACTACGATAAAACATACATAACTCTGGTTATTGCCTTTGGAAGAAGGCATGCATACCCATAACACTCTATCATACCTAGCAAATTACCAAAACAAAATATGTAATAAAAAATAATATTCCTTGTACTCTCTATCTCCTCTCTCTCTCTCTTCTTCTCTCTCTCTCTCTCTTCTCTCTCCTCTCTCTTCTCTCTCTTCTCTCTCTCTCTCTCTCTCTCTCTCTCTCTCTCTCTCTCTCTCTTTTACACACATAACATTTTTAATTAATTATTTTATTTTTATTAATTATTAGTTATTAATTTCATATTTTTATTATTATTATTATATATTAAATTTTTATGCATGTATTTTTTATTTTTTAGGGCTTTCATAAATCAGATTTGTTTTAATAATAGGGTTTAGTTTTTTACTCATTCCAATTCCTCTGAAATTTTTTCTTCTGCATATTCATTAATTTTCCTTAATATAAATTCTAAGAGAATATTCAAAGAAAGTAGGAGGGCATATTAAATTTTATTTAGATCCTGACGGTTTCGTTCCGTTCCTCCGGACATTCTTTCAAGTTTCGATTTAACCACTTGAATGAATTATTTTAACCTAGAATTTAACAAATCTAAAAATTAAAACAATAGATTATTTATCAAATTGTTGATTTTAGACGCTCATATTATATTTTTAATTAAGGGACATTGGACTTTATGTTAATGTCTGGTTTAGACCTGTTTTATGTAATAGCCTCAGCTATAGCTGAGGCTCTTATTACTAAAACATCTAAAAACCAGACATTAAACATAAAGTTCAACGTATTGTCCCTTAAGTTAATATAATATGAAAATACTAAAATTTAATGTAAAATCTACATGTAGTTTAAATTTTTTAACCATGTAGTGTTAAAATAATTCATTCATTGTTAGAATCGAAACTCTGAATATGCCGAGGTTTTACGGACGAAACCGGTCAGGATTTAATAAATATAAATAGTGCCTCCTACTAAAATATATAATTGTAAAATATATTCTCTAGATTAATATTAAGGAAAATTAAATAGAATATCAGAAATAATTAGAGAATAGGATTTTATAGGCTCTTCTATATTCTTATTATTATTATTATATTATTATTTATTATTATTATTATTATTAATATTATTATTATTATTATTATTCTATATTATTATTATTATTATTATTATATTACTATTATATTAATTATATATTATTATTTTATTATTATTATTATTATTATTTATTATAATTATTTATAAGAATATTAATATAAATGACTTAAATACTATATAAACAAAATAAAATATTTCTTTTAATGCTAAAATATAGCAAACAAATCAAAAGAAAACAAATATGGTTTTTATTTATATTTATAAAAAAAAATTTTGTATTTTTCTTTTTAGCATGGTTCAGGTTTATCCAAAGTAAAACATCGTCAAGACAACAAAAATGCAAATATGGTAGAACTAGTATACTATGTTTATGTGATTGAAATATTAAGTTGCTCTCTTTCACATATGTTTCTTGTGGATCCCAGCATATGGTATCCATTATTAGCGGGTCTAAGACATAGCAATCATTGTGATTATTATGTATTTTTAATTACTTATTCACCAAAAGAAAAATTATTCAAATGGTCATATTAAATGTGTCAGAAGCAATACTTAAAAACCTCTAAGGTTAAAATTCTTTTATTTTTATTTGAACATTTCTTGAAGGCAACTGTTCACTTTATTATACTTAAAAATAAGGTATATAAATAGATAAACATGGTATGTAATATCATTACAAAGGTCTTCCATTCCATCTGTAATGCGAGTTAGTTTAGTCTTCTGTTTAATATATCTTCCCTTCTTCAGGTAAATATGTGTATGCCAGATCCTTGCGCTCGGAACAGAATCTGCAGAGACAAGGGAAACAGCTACTCTTGTGATTGCATACCTGGCCTACCTGATGATGACTGCGGTGCACGGGATCAGGTAATCTATTTGCAATATTCATTAAAGATTAGAGTTTAGAGGTTGCAGTTTTGTTCATTTTATAAATTATCGAATGCATTACAGCACAAATCTTTACAATGAATTATTATTATTATTATTATTATTATTATTATTATTATATTGGCTATTTCATGGCCAATTATTTCACAATTTAAACCATTTAATTATAAAAAAAAACGGGTTCATTAAATATATACAATATTAAAGTCGAAAGACAAAAAAATAAGATACTGATAAATACAGAAAATAATGCGAATTTTAATTAAATTTTTGAATTAGGAAAAAGTAAAAAATACCCAAAAATGGAGAAATAGGCTTTGCAATTTTCATGCGTTGGCAACTTTTTTCTTTTTTTTTAAATGCCCTAAAGTGGAAGTCTTTACAATAGCCCCAATACAAAACTGAGTGGAAAAAAAAATATTCATGGTTGCAGGGCCCCATATTCTAGTACGATTCTATTCGTAAAGCTCTGTCACTAGCAATAAAATTGTTTGTATACTTGACAACTATTTGACATATTATGAGGAGATGATAAAGAAGCTTTGCAAGTAAGCTTTGTCACATTATTATATCATATTAATATATATATATATATTTATATATTATATATATAATATTATATATAATTATATATATATAATATCATATATATATTATATATATATTATATATATATACGTATATATTATAATTATATATATGGTGACTATGTAAATTTAGGGATGACGGGTATTATTATAACTTCTGCATGCCTAAATATTTTCGACAATTTCCGCCTCCCTATATAATATTTGAACACACACACACCACAAACAACAACACACACACACGACACACACACCACCACACACACACAAGTATATATATATATATTTGATATATATATTTATATATATATATTATATTATATATATTATATATATATGTATTATATAATATAATATAATATAAATAATTAATCATTAATCAATAATAATAATTAATAATAATACATAATCAATAATAATAATAATAAATAATATCAAATAATAATAATAATGTAATTAATAATAATAATAAATATAATAATAATAATCATATAATAATAATAATAATAATAAAAACAGTGATAATATCTTTCCGTTGCTGAATATATTGAATTTGTGTTTGAAATATAGTTTAGTTTTTAATGAATATTAATAATAATGATAATATATAATATATGTATATGCGTGTGTATCTAATATGTATTTTTATATGTATATGTGGTATTTTATTAGCTATATGTTTTTTTTTGTATTTTATAATTTATTTATACTAAAAGCCCCAGTGGTAGCTCTTTGTAGAACACCACCAAACAAAGCGACAGTCCCAGGTTACGCAACTTGGTCGGCGTTGGGAATGTGACCCTTATTCCTCTCCTATGGCGCTGCTCCGTCCTGCTCAGACCGTAATGAAGTACACCCCTCCAGAATTAGAGCTCAGCCGTGAAGCGGTTATGTTACTATCTTCTGTAACTAAATATATATATATAAAATATATATATATTATATATTATTATATATTGATATAATATATATATATATATACTATGTTTTTATATATATATATATATATATATGCGTACATAAATATAAATAATATATATATATATATTACTATATATATAATATATTATATATTATATAGTATATATACTATATTTAAAATATATATATATATATTATACTATAATATATATATATATAATATATAATATATTTCTTAGTAATGAAAATATCATACACTAAATATGTAGTTAATTAATTAAACTGTATATTTTAAAATATTTATTAATAATTTGATATAATATTTTTTAATGCAAATTGTATATATTAATATACTTTTAGTCTTTAAGTCTCCAAACTTCATGAATATTAAACAGATTTAGGATGTCCAAGCAAGCAAGCTCTTTCACTTTTAAATTTTTATTAATTTTTATCTTTACCTATTATATATATTATTATTATTATTATTAATTATTATTATTATTATTATTATTATTGATTAATTATTATTATTATTATCATTATTATTATTTCTATTATATATTATTGATTATTATTATTATCTATTATTTATTATTATTTATTATTATTATTATTACTATTTATTATTATTTATTATATATTATTATTAATTATTATATTTATTATTCATTTTTATCTATTAATTATTATTATTATTATTATTATTATTATTATTATTATTATTATTATTATTATTATTATTATTATTATTATTATTATTATTATTATTATTATTATTATTATTATTATTAATTTATTTTGATGTTATTATAGCCATTACTCTCGCATGTGATTGCGTCGTTTATATTGTACATGGACACATATTTAAAGAGCAAAAAGCCTTTTGAAAGCACCAATAAATGCATTAATGATATTTGCCGAGAAAACGCAATAAGCTATTTGCATAGAGATTGGTTAATGAAAAGGATTAAACGTCCTCACAGAGATGCTATTAACAAATATTGGTTTTCAGATGTTGTCACTATTCCGATAATGATGAAAGCATTTGGATATTGGATAGAGAACAGTGGAATGTTTATATTGGAGTTATTTTTTGACATTATTGACTATAATATGATTTCTATTATGATGGTAGGATATTGAGGATTCGAGTATGCCAGTCTCTATCTTCAATAGGACCATTGACATACCGTAGGATTTCCAGTCCCTTACATGCTGATTAAATATTGCTTGTTAATAAACCAGCTTATCCAAACTTAACCAAGTACTTATTCGATTGTTTATAATAACACTATTATATTTACTGTTAATGTTTATAAAGTTTCAACAAGATATAAAGATGTTTTAAAACGAAATAAAGATGTTCCCAAAGGAAGTAAAAAAATATATCTGAAAATCAACAGTTGTATTTGTATTATCCCTCAGACGGCACCAAGTAAAATATTTTAGTTTATTTTTACAAGTTTTTACTCTTAAATGCATAAAGGGTGAATAAAATAACTTTCCTCAAGACATGTAAACACTAGTCCATCAAAACTTTGTATTTAATTAATCAGTTTCACCAAATAAACACTTCAAATGATTTTATTTCTACTTCCTATTAAAATACCGTTTAGATAAATTTTTTATTCTGAACATTCTAGCTAATTTTCAAAAAATTTAATCTCCAATTTGCTTGTAGCAATAAGTTATTATACCTTTGATACGAAGCTCTAAATTGACTAGAAAGAACTTTGTAATAATATAAAACCCTTTCGTAAACTTTTAATGACCGGAATATCGGTGCATTCTATTGAGTCTAACTTCAAGCTTATATTTTCTATCGGTTGTAAGTAGGATACAAAAAGCCATGTTATGGGATTCAATTTAATGTTACATATATATCACTATAATTCACAAATTTATATTAGATCAGATGAACATCTAGATTCGGAAACCGGTGGTTAGGGTAAGAAGTATTGTCCTGTAAAGAAAGACTTTCAGTAGTAGCTGCTCAAAAGTTTAAATTTTTTTCAGAATCTTACAATTTGTTTAACAGCAAGTTAACACTTACCAGATATAATTGACCTCAATGTTTTCTTAAGCGATTTTCTTGACAAGACGTCTAGATCACTTATCCACTCAACTAGTTCTTCGTCCGCAGGCTGTTTCCGAAAAGAAAAACATTTAAGATTAAATAATTTTTCAGGATCTAAATCATGAGTGATTTTCTAAGCAACACAAAAAATTTCTTTTATCAAAATCCATATTTCTATCACTCATTGACCCAATCATGAATATTATTTCGCAAATTTAGTTTGACCTGATATTGTTCCTTAAAAACTTATGATGTAAATTGCCAATGTTAATATTTAAATTAGATTTTAATCTTAAAACGAAACTTCTGAATTTAATATTAATACCTGAAATTGGAAGGAACGACTACATATCGCGTGGAAAATATTGATACGCGGTCGAATGATTTAATTTTAATCAAACTGCTTCATATAATATACTTTACATCGCATATGATATACTTTACATCGAAACGCAATGCTATGAAATGTTTGTCAAAGTCTGTATTGTTTAAAATAGTTACCCCATAAGACTATTTTATTTTCCATTTTAATATTTTACAATTATATTTAATAATGAGAAAAAGTGTAAAAAATTTTATATATTAATATTCGCTTTAAATTAAAGTTATTTTTATTTACTATATAAATTAAACAAACGAAATTTTTAGTTAATGTGGCAATTACTGGTGTAATAATACCAAGGACGTATATATATATATATATATATATATATATATATATATATATATATATATATATATATATATATATATATATATTATATATATATATATATATATATATATATATATATATATATATATATATATATATATATATATATATATAAAATGGGAAATTTTACATTTCTTATGGAAGTGAAATTTAACACATAATGGGTTTACTTTGGCGTTATACAGTATGTTGGCAAAAAATAAAATATATATTGATGTAAAAAATTATATTGATGTTTCAATACAGTGATGTGTAAAACTTTCGCACCTGAGAGGAACCGGCGTTAATTGAAAATTTTATTTCAACCTGATATTTTTTATTTGTGAATTCAAAAAGTTTAATAAACTGCTAACCAAAGATTACCTTTACTCCCATATCAGATTGCGTTAGGATTAACTTTAATGTCTCAAAATCTTTAACCAAAATGTTGCGCTGAAAAGGATATCGAATATTTATTTCCCACATAGTTTCATTAAAGACTTCAAGGAATCTTCTCGAGGATGCACTTAGTTTTGACTTCCAGGAATAACTCATTTTCGATTCGTCTAGGCAAGCTTGTTGATCCCTTTAAAAAAAAATAACCAATTGAAAACTTCTCAAAAAAAAACTTAATAAACTTCGTGACTAATAATTTCAACTTACCATTCAAATATACGATGTCGACACTCTTCACTTACAACGCAAGAGGATAATCCGAAGAAAAGAAAGAAGACAAAAACACGAACCTCCAAACACATTTTGAACTTTTAGAAAAACCTATCTTTAAATTACAGACTAACTATAAAGTATAAACACTCGTCCGCAAAAACTCGACTTTAATTAAGGGTTTAACAATAAACCTGTTTGGTTTTACCTTCAAAATTTAGTAACTGCTGAAGACTTCAACGTATTTACCTTGTATAATAACGACTAACATTTAGTATGGTTAGTTAGTTATATATATATATATATATATATATATATATATATATATATATATATATATATATATATATATATATATATATATATATATATATATATATATATATATATATATATATATATATATATGCTATATATATATATATATATAACTATAATATATATATATGGGTTCGACATTTATCGTTGGATATAATCGTGTGATGGTATAGGAGTCTGTTTGGAATATCATAAAATTAAAAAAATAATTAAAACGCTTCAAATAATTGGGGTCATTTTTGTACAATAAATACAATAAAAAATTTTAAAAATACTATATAAACTTTTAAAAGAGTGTGTATATATATATATATATATATATATATATATATATATATATACTATATATATATATATATATCTTTATAATAATATATATATATGTAACATTAGCAATATATATATATATATAGACTAAACTACTGATTTCATCTAACATTGAAGGTACATGGCGGAACAAGTGTTCGATATGGAGATAACTCAGTTATGCCTAGATACCGAAGGTGAGAGAAGACTATTGAGATATAATTGGTTGGATCGTTGTTACTAATGGGTGTTTTGGAATCAATATTAGAATATATTTAGAGTTAAATGATGGGAGGGAACTGTTTAAACTGGTGCCGTCGCCATCATTGCAAGTTCCTACCTATTTTATTCTATTGCTATGTGTCTGCTCATTCTCCAAACACTCTAAGACAAATGAAAATACTGACTCTGCTTTTTGTACGCAGGCGTAACTAATGAATACTTTTCAGCTCAATGTGCATGCACTCTGACGGAGAATGGTCTGCATTGCAATAAAGTATGGGTGTGTCCTGCATATTGGCTGTTAAATCTGTTGATTACTCTATTTTTAAACCTAACTCTGTTGTTTAGTTTGTATAACTACAACCTCAAAAAATAGCCTATGATTATTGTTAAGCTGATTAAGGAGTTAACTAGTGAGGATTATATATATCATATATATGTCATTATATATCTTTCTTTATATATATATATATAATATCTATATATGTATCTTTATTATATTTATATATTATATCTATATTATATTATATTTCCTTATATATTCAATTTGTATATTGTTCTTGTTCTTACTCCATTATTATTATGGATAGTTGTTTGAACAATATACAACGTGAACATAATGTTGGATATTCATTAAATTGGCTGACCCTACCTGGGAAGGAGGAGTGAAAAAAAGCTTCTGTGAAATCTTCAAATTACTAGTTAAGACGAAGGTTTCAGATACCAGGAGAGGGTTCTAATCTGATGGTCACTAGAGAACCGAAGGAGAGACCTGACTCTGATCAGGGCATGATTGTGGGTATTTTTATTAGATGTACTATAAAAATCTTTTCATATTTTGGTTTATTAATATTGGAGTATTCATATCTATAAATCTCAAGAACTCTTTGGTTTGTTCTTATATTGTTGAACTCCTAAAACTATCCATCGTTCTTGTTTATTAGTGGGTATTCGTTAGTTTTACATCATATATAAAAAAATAAATATGTTTCTTATTATTCACCTAAGAATGAGTCAGTGTGTAATATGTAATATATTTTACCATGAAATTTTTTATCAATGTTATTTTATGTTTGTTATATAGACAATATGTTTATCACTGGAAAAACGGTTGACATTTACAGTTGAACTTACTTCTATACTTTACTATTTATATTCTTTTTGTTTTGTATAATTTAATGCTGTAAGTATTTTGCTGTATGTGATGAATTATAACATATCTTAAATGATTAGATTTCCTTAGTTATATATATCCAAAAATTATACCATATTGGTTATTTATTATATTACTTTATTATATCTTATATCACATTTTCTAATGAGTAGATTTCCTTGGTTAAATTTATCCAACAGTTTTTTTAATGATATTTTGCTGAAATCAATTTTCCCATTTTTGATCCCTCCCTATTTGACCATGGTTTTGTGCCTAAGTGTTCGTTATTCCTTCGTCGTAAATAATGTAATAATTTTTAACTAGGAAATTTCCTATATAATTGTATATGTTAACAGTTCGTAATTATTACTATAAATATTAAATACTATTACAAAAATTCGTTATAATAAATACCTAGGACAATGATAAGAAAATTAGAGCATCTATAATAATATTAATAATTAAAAATGGACACAAAAGTAGTTATGTATCGTTATATTTGGTAAGAATCAACGGACGACTAAATATTTCAGCCGAATAACTTGAAGATTCCAGGAAGCGTTTACGTAGAGACATCTAAAGATTTTATTCATTTTAAGTATTCCAAGTTCTTTTTAAAATCTCTACTTGATTTCGTGCATTAATCAAGATATTTTATGTTTTATTAATCATTTCTTATGGTTTTTCTTTTTATTGAGCCGAGTAAAGGTTTTTCAGGTTTTAATAGGAAATAAAAACGTTTTAAAATTAAATAAAGATGTTCCCAAGGGAAATAAAAAAAAATTTAAAGATGAAATAAAATGTGTTAATATTCTCGTTAACTTTTTCATAATTTTAGGCCTATTTTATGTGTCCCCCAACGGGACTTCGTAATTTTGACTTCATTCCTTAAAAAGTATCTTGGAGATGGCACAAAGTAAACAAAAACAAAACCCTTTCCCGGACGTTTCGGCGTTTAGGAGTTATCAAAAGGCTTTAATAAGAGAAGCGAGGTTTAAGGCGTTTTTGAAACATTTATTTAGCTGGGCCTGGAGGGTGATTTCGGGGGGCTTTAATAAATTTGTTTAAACCTGGAAAATATTTCCGAGAGGGGGTCGGTTTGGGAAGAAAAGAGTTTGAAGGGCATTTAGGGGATTGAATTAGTTTTTTTCCAAAGGCCATTTCTTGTGGGAATTTTTTTAAAATTCATTCCATCATTTTGAGGAGGCGGGGCGGTGGCCATGTTAAGTAATATTGAAATTTCCTATATAGTAGGGTAAAAAGATTTTATGCTATAGCTTTTTAATTTAATATATCCCGTCCGTTTTCACTGTGGGGGGGGCCAAGGGGGGGGAGGGGCCAGCTGGGCCCCCCCCCCCCTAAGAAAGTTGTTTTACCTTCCATACTACAGAGGTTTTTCCCTCTTGGCGAGATTTTTTGATCCAAGAACGGATATCGGTTCCGGGGTATGGGCCGGTTTAAGGTACGTTTAAGGATTATAAATATATTATATATTATTAATATATAACTATCAATAATCTTATTGTTTTATGCGATTATATATTATATATTGATAAATGAAAAAGATATATAATTATAATATAATATAATATAAATATTTTATTATAATTTATTAGTACATTTATATACATATTAAATAAATACAATTAAATGCCCGATCCTCAGGCAGCTATAAATGGTTTTCAAAACGCCTAACTCGCTCCTTTTAAATGTTTGAACATCATACTGAAGCGATCTACCGGGGTTGGTTCCATTCAGATGAGAATACATGTTGGAAGCTTTTTAGATTAGAGGGGAGAAAGAGGGGAGTAATGCTAAGTTTTTACAAAGACTCAGAGCATTATAAAATTACACTCCAATCTAAGGATTTTAGTTGCTTTAATTTCAAAATTAATTTTTTCAACCCAAAATTTTCTCTCTTGCCGGTGTTGTTCTTTTCTACGCTCACTTCAATTTATAATTTTCTCCCTCATGAGGTTTTAATTTCTCTCAAATCTTAAGTTCCATATCGCACAACAATCATCACAATTTGGTAATGAGATACTAGTATAGTGACCACAATAAGATTCTCATTCCATTTCAGTTCAGTGTACGCTGATAGCGATGATCGTGTGTGTTTTATGCTCCAAGATGTTTCTTGAAACGATATTATGTTCTATTCTCCTGAGTAGTATTTGTCGTGATTAGTTCTGTAGTGTTTTTTGATAAACAAATAAAACTTATATATTAATTCTACAATGCTTTTCTTTCTCTATGTAGGTTCTCTTCTGCCCAATACATGTCAATTCTACTTATCTAGATATGGTATCATAGGTTTTATAGTATTCCGATACTTTCGGAAATCTCCCATACCAAAATCAAGAAAACTCCTCAAGTAACATTTTTGATAGATCATGTTTATTTTTAATTGATTATTTTCTTAATCTTTAAGACATAATTTACTTTTCTCTTAATTCACTAATCAGCATATATGATATATTCTTTTATTTGCCAATAATAAATTAATTTACTACTTTACCTTAATTATAATTAATTAACTAATAAAATTTTAATGAAGCCGGTAGTAATACCTATGAAAAGGAAACAGTTCAGTAGAACATGACGTGAAATGAAAAATCCATCTGCTGATTTTACACCTCACAAGGGTAACCCTATCGCCTCTTTTAGTAATACTAGGATTGGATAGAACCCTTCTTCAGCTACAACGCAATTGCGGACAGAGAACAGTTATAAATTATATGACATGTTGGATGATCCAGTTCATCACTTCCTTGCCACGAGAGAAGAATAATGTAGGAAACGTAATGAAGAGTAAGCATTGAGAAGTTTTTGCTTCAACGCAGATGGAGCATTGGGAAGGAATTAGAGAGATGAGGGAAGTGAAAGTATGCACCGGGGATAAAGTGAAAGCAGCGATGCTGAATTGGCCCATCACACTTACCACCCATATGCATAGTAAATGACTATAGAGACCGCGACGATACAATATGGAGGAAAAACAGGCGGTTTAAGAAAGCGCACTTTCAACCCCTACAGCGAAAAATACTAGTAGAGCACATACAAAAGTAATATATCTAGCATAGCACACCCTAGAATAGATAATATTACTCCAAATTTACTTTTTAGATAGGGATTTAATTTAAAATGAAAATTAGCAAATTGAGCCTAAATTTTAAAAACTCTTTCAATGGGTTTCAAAAACTTAGTCTGTGAGCTGTTATTATGTATCCATTCCAATTTAAGGATTCCACATCTTTCGCTGCGTTGAATGAAAAAGCTATGATCTCTCCCACCATTAATGTCTAATAAAATTCTCTTTACCTATCTAAGCCACGCTCAAACTATTCCACGAAAATCTCTCTTCAGTCACTCACCCCTCCCCCCTCCCCTCCCCTTCCACCCGTAACCACTCCTCAGATCATTTTAAAATATAGTGAGGCTATGTTTTCAGACTCTTTATTAGATACTCACATTCATGTTTCTGTGCAAGATAGTACGCCTCAGACCATCATCTTGATACAATATTATAGAGCTTCACCATCCATTTAGTCCTACTCATAGTGCAATTTTTCACCTTTGCTAATTTCATAATATTGAATCTCTCTCTCCTCCTCAGTTAGCACTTATTCATCTCTTTCACTAATCACGCAGTTCCATTTTCAAACTCCCAAACATCCATTATTAATTCACATTTAGAGAAAAAAGAATCGATCCCCACACCTCCACGGAACAAAAATTTTAAGTCTCAACAACAAACTTCTCTCTCAACGCATGATTTTTCAAACTTGTCTACTCAAACCACACCTGAAATAGACTCTAATTTCACTTTATCTCAAACCAAATTCATCTATCTATTTCAACTTCAACACTAAACACAGTAGTTTCCAAAGACAATTCCCCACCGGAGCTAACTTCGTCTTCCTCTTTGCAAACATACAAACATAATCAAAGATGAAAAGGCAACATATCATTCTCTCATAGGACCAGAGGCTGCGTTTGTTTGCTCTTTTAATACAGTATACATTAAACAGATAAACGCTTCTTAGTAAGAGACTCAGGGAGTAAACCATCTTTATCAATATTCTTTGATAACAAATTAGAAACCAAATCATTGTATAAAAAAATCCCCCAATAAAAACTCAGATTAACTCTGAAAGTCGATTACGGCGATGTATCCTCAAATTGGTCTACACATTTTGAATATTCACATTAAAACACATAGCATTACCAGTAAATATCAAATGTGCATCAATGTAACTCTCTTTGTGCTTCAACATCCCAATCGTTTAGGAACTAATTTTTTAACTCAACCACATATTAGATTTGAAGTTCACAAAAACACTATCTCTGTTATGTCTGACACAGCTTACATTTCTATGCCTCTCATTCATATATACCCACAACGTCAAAGCCTTCCTAAACCTCAGGTAAATCACAGCACTTCCTTGCCTCTATATCAAAATGAATCAACCTTTGCAAATGATATTATAATAGACACAGATACCATATACAAATTAAGCATTATTGAAAATGTCACTCTTGATCCTTATTCAAAGACCACTCTATCTGTAAATGTTCTTTCTTTAGCACAAACCCCTCCCCCTGACCACCTCATTTTAGCTTCTGAAAAGTCCTTTCTCCATAATTGTTTATTCATTGGCAGTGTCATGAGCACTGTGCAACAGGGCCAGGTTCTTTTAGATATTATAAATATGTCCGCCGCACATCACACCTTTTAGCAAACAAAACTCCATGTTTTGCAACAGAAATCCCCTTTTAGCTTACTACATCCTTTTGAAACTCGCCAACGTTCAATCTAGCCACTCCGTCTAAAGTTCTGTCTGCCAGCGCAACTGCGAAACATTATAAGAAATCGTTCAAGAGTCTTTTAAAAATGAAGAGGACGAGTGTGCAGCACTTACAGATCCAAATCAACTAGAAAATTTATTGGACCTTCTCATGTCCTACAAAGACATCATCGCTTTGGAGGATGATGAGGTGCCTATATGTCCCTTAATGAAATTCAAAGTGACCCTCAAAGACGACGCACCAAAGGTACTATACCGGCCTCAATACAGACTGCCACACCGCTAAACCCTAAACAACATAGAACAGTGTGGTCGACGTTCCCCTACCACAAAAGGATATATAAAGACCCATTTCAACGAAAAACACTCGGCACCTCTAACTTGATCATTCCTAAAAAGAGCGGTGAATCTAAGGGTAAACGTAGGTCAGACTATAACTCATTAATTCAAAACACTATTTGAGCGAGTTCCCCTGCCTTGCATTGAATACATTAAAGTTCCTTAGGCAATAGCTCTATTTTTACTTCCCTTAACCTTAAGGATGCTTATAACAGTATGGAAATTGAAACAAAACACCAACCCCGCTTACTGCTTTATAGAAAACAACTCGCATGGTCAGTCTGCCCCACCGTTCTAAACTTTGGGCTAGGGCAAAGCACCTAGCTCTTTTGCCGAAATTAATTGGAGTTATGTTTGCACTAATCTTTTGGGCACGCTTGCAGAGTTTCTCGACGACGTCTTATCAGATGGAACTTCTCTAGAAAACCATCTTGAAAAACAATAAAGAATTTTCTTCGATGGCAATTCGCGAAAAACAGGTTTTTTAAAAATGTAAACTTATCGAAGTGTAAATTACTTAAAACATTCTCCTTTTTCTCGGTTTTAAAAAATATCCAAAAATAATAAGTCCAGACCCTCTAAAACTTAAAACTCTTACAGCTTTCAAACCCCCTCAGAGATGCGCAGTTTACTTGGTTTCACTGAATATATATTTTCTCACCTCCTGAGAACGGGTACTCACAAACTATTAAGCCAATACACAACTCATCAAAAAGAACAGCACTTTCCTCTGGGGTCCCGAACAAGCTGAAGCTTTCGAGATACTTAAGAATAAAATTATTGCTCCAACACACATTGTGTTACCCAGACTAACCAAAAACCATTTCTCATCAACACTGACGCTTCAAACATTGCTCGGGAGCTGTTTTATTTCAACTAGAAGACAAACAATAAGGAAGAAACAAAACCAATCGACGAACGTCTCTTTCTAAAGCAGAAACAAATTATCATACTCTTGAGTTGGAAGCTTGGCTATCAGTTTTTGCAATTAGCGCAATTCAAGAAATTACCCATCTTCGGCTACGAGCGACGTTGAACAATTATTACCGGCAACCAACCTCTGATACATACTTATCAGACATAGCAGCTATCTGAGAGACTCTGAAGCGTTGAAACCTATTCACTTCAACATATTTAATCCAACATTTCTATAAACAAGAGAAAACTAAATGATAAGTCCATGACTATTAAGCCGACAAACCCACCTGCTCAAACTTACACCTCGCACAAAACACAATTTTGCCGAAAAACTAGCTTCAATACTCACAAAAGAAAACCTTCATTAAAGAACAAAAGGCCTGCTGTAGGTTAAAGGATCTTTATGATTTTGCGAAGCCATTAATCTCTCATAACCAAACCTCCTTCAAGCAGCAAGACACCATTGCGGAACACTTCCACATAGTTCTCCATTGACGATTATTTATGCATATGGCAACAGCAAAGATGGCACGTTCTTAACTCCAGTACCAGAATGTCAATGATAATTTCTATCATTGAATTAATATGACTCTCTCCAATTGGCTCATTATAGTGCGATTGAGAAGAACAGTGTATAGAATCAGAGAAAAGTACATATTTCCTAAACTCTATCTGCGTGAAAAGAGTACCTGCACAATGTGTCTTCATAGCCAGAGAGTTAAGGTACAAGCCAAAAGATTGCAAAATAAAGTACCCTTCTCCACGCCTGCAGCCATTCTACGAGACTTCATCTCATGGTGGCCCTGTCTCCCTACCTGCAAGAGACTAAGGCCAAGTATATATTGGTATGAAAGGACAGCCTCACGACGATCATGCTAACTCGTCCTTCATTCAACACACGGTAAAGAATAGCAAGCGCATTCTTAGAACGAGTTAATATGTATAGACATATCACCAGAAATAGTTCTTATGTGATAGGCCCCGAATCCTAACTTCTCACTTATTCAAAGAGATTTAGTAAAACAGTTGGTTGTAAAATAAGCAGTAACATAACCGTTCGCAGACCTGAAGCTAACGGTCTCTCGAGAGAGAGAAAATGTTAAAGACTTGCAAATTCATCTGACGACACTACGTTATAACTCGAACCAAGCGACTGGCGTAAATTAATTCCTTTCACTCAAAATAGCCATTAATTCCAACATACAACTCAGTCTATCGGTTGTAACCCCCACTTCTTATTGTACACATACAACAAACGCCTTCCATGGGATCTTCCAAATTACATCTCTCCTTTTACTAAAGGATCAGAACCTCAAAAACCTATTCACGAATATATACAAATCTTGCTGAAAGAGCTAATCTCATTCGAGACCAGGCTTCTCCACCATTTTTTTTTTTTTTTCCTCAAAAAAAAAACATGAAACAACAACACGAAATATAAAAAACATAGAACGGCAACCTCAACTCCGAATTAGAGTTGCGATATTGTGTTTTAATTGACACGGATCAAGAGACCAGGCAAGACCGAAATGTTTTCGAGATGGAGCCGGCCCCGTCTTGGTCAAACAGTAGTAGTTCCATAAAGTTACCTTTTGCAATGTTTAAAAAACTTCTAAAAAATTTTTTTGTGCATTTTCCATACAAAAAATTACTAAACTTAGAGCTAATAATATTCCAATTTACTACCAAACCAAAAATGATCTGTTTACCATCTAATAACCCCTCTATATGGTTCAAATTAACCCCTCCCCCTCCCCCTGACCCTTGAGTTGAAAACACCATCTATTTTAAGAGACAATTTCCACCTTCCTAATTGCAGATCACCACGAAAATCTCTTACTCCCCCCCTCCTCCCCAGCACTCAGTCTACCTCTCCTTCCCACCTCAATCTTGATTCACCTCCCTACCTCAAACTTCTCATCATCCACCTCATTCTCATCCTCACCAATCTTCTCCTTCACCTAGTTCTCATCTACCACTTCCTTCAACTTCTCACTCAACTCCCCCATCTCAAACTCAAGCAAAACCTACCTTCCACCCCCACCTTCCAAGCCCAAAGAAAAACTTTTTTTTCTCCCCCTCCCCTCCAAAGAGAATGTCCTTCAAAGGCTTCCCATCCACTATTCCTCCCAAACTATCTTTCGACGAATCTCCAGCACCTCTCATTCAGCCTTCAGCACCTCTCATTCAGCCTTCAGCACCTCACTTACAGCCTTCAACATCTCAAAGTCAACTCCACCTCCCTTACCACCAAAACATCACTTCAAAGTAGCACATCCGATTCCAACTCCAACACACAACAAAACTCTTAAATATCCACAAAACCTTAAACCTTACCTCGATACCGTTCCCTTCTCCTCAAGACACAATTCCTATCCCCCCATCCACACCTAGAAATACATCACCTCCTTCCCCACAGATGACCGATCTAGAGATCACACCTTTGTCCCAAATTTCCCAATGAGAACACAAACATCCCTCCATCCATTGGCTTAAGGGACAGACAACAAAGAACAATTAACTAGAGGCGCAGGCAATATTAATTTACCACCACAACAAAAATATTCTCAGAGGTAGAGTTTTCCACCTAAGACATTAAAGCCGTTGAATAATTTTATGTAGTTTGCTTTAAAACTCCCAAGGGATTGAGATAATTTATACATTTACACCAACGGTATATAATATGATAAAACATATTAAAAATGACCATTAAAAATTAAATATGCAAAATAGAATAAATGTTTAAATATAGGCCAAGTAATAAGATACTTATTTTTTTTCAACAGCAAAATGTTACAACAAGAACTCTTAAAGTTAAACATTTACCTCAACTTAGAAAAGATCATCTCAGATAAATATATAATCTTATTAGGACAGTCCAAAAACATCTGGGAAAACGCCCAAACACATATAACACTCCTCTAAATTTGTATTACATAGGACATCCATGCATTTAACTTACTCAAAACAGCAGTCAAACTCTACATCAATCAGACAAATACTCCTCCTTAACGCGAAAATTACTACCAATTCTTACTTCTCATGTCTGCCGTCATAATATTCAACGGAAATCACCCCTAGTTATAATAATCTACCATCATACCCTTCTCCGAAGAAACCCTCTATGAAGCTAACAACATCATCCCATTTCCAACACCGTTCAATGATACATATTCTAGAATCATACTGCATAACCCTTATCCATATTACCTTTTAAACCATAAAACTTTAAAATTCACTTACAGCACAACTCTTTCAGAAGATATTTGCAGGCACTCAAATGAAAATTATGTTTGTTTTCCTTCAATCTTATTCATCAAATCTTTAGATTATCAAGATAGTATCTTGATCACACATTACTTTCCCAAACCCAACAATTACATTCTGTAAACTAATAATATACTATTTCACTACCAGTTACCTTACACTTTTCTTAAATTGGAAACTATACTATTAATCTCCTTTCCTTTCCTTCTATAACCACTCATATCTGCTGCCCTATGAAAACAGCCAAATTTACGGCACTGGTCAATTATTCTCCCTCTTCCTAAGGAATGCACCCCTGGTATTCTGAGAAATTTTTACTCTTCTCAAATAATTACCCTCCTCTCACTCCTTCCTTGCAGTAACCCCACTGGCTTCTTCAAGAAGGAGCCCTCCAGTTGCTCTGAAACACTCTAGCCAGAACACTCTCTCAGATTATCCTTCCTCCTCCGTCAATACATTTAAACCTTCTTAGATTACCTCCAAGCTGCAGACCATAATCATAAAAGTAACATAACTAATCATCCCAACACTTGCGACGCTTTATCGTTTAGATTAAACATAAACAGCAAAGCTTTACGGACTCGAGGAATTCAATCAACATCCATTTCATGTTTCCATATCTAGTTTTTCTCCATTTTATTGCATATTCCTCTGCTACGGGTAGCATCTACTCTTCAATATAAAACTCCGTTTCAAATTCAGTCGCTCCTGACAGCCCCTCTGGCAGCTCCATTCGAAGTGAACCGAGATATCCAGCATATACCAGTACCGCTTCAGAGCCACCATCCACCTACCAGAACCTAAACCAAGCTCAACAGTCGTATCCGCAATAACGCCAATCTACTCAAACCGTCAATGCCAAAATTAGCTTAATAAAATTTTTTTTTTCCGCAAAGGTGACTTCTATAAAAAATTCTTTTGCATAGGTATTTTGAAGGAAAAGCATGCTTTACTTCAAGGCCTAATTTTTTTTTATATTTATATAAAAAAAAAATTATATATAAAACTTAACCCCCCCTCCCCTCCATCGTCTTCCCAATTTTATGATTGGTTAGTAAAGCATCGCCTGATACTTCCCCATCTCCCCATCCGTTTGCTATCAGGAAAAGCCCCCACAAAAAAAGTTTCCAGATTTCACCTGTTTTTACAATTATTAATCCTAGTACCTCTTCTTTGTTATTTTTGTTACTATTTTCGTATCTTTCGTGATTTCCACTTAAAATATTCTTTGTAATTAAAAACTTTTTGAAAGTTGTTTTCCCGAAAAGTTTGCAAGGAAATTCAACAAACTATTTCCCCACGTAAAACCTTGTAGCATTTGTTTATTGAGACTCTCCCCCAATTTTAAGGGAATACCATCTTCTCCACCCCCCCTTCATTTCTCCACGCCGACAAATTTTTCCGCCACGAGAATCACTTTTGATTTATGTGCGATCCGTATAGATGTGCTTTGTTCAAATCCTCATATTTTTTTGTAATCAGCTGGCAATCGAGGTAGTGATTAGAAAATAAAATTTATTGGAAAGATTGTTGTTCGTTGCATCCATACCATAAGGCATCCAAATTGAGACTCCCAACACAGATTTTGGGATATATATATATATATATATATATATATATATATAATATATTATATATAATATATTATATATATATATATATATATATAATATATATATATATATATATATATATATATATATATATATATATATATATATATATAAATAAATTAATATTATGAATAGGACATCCTCAGGTTAAGTTATTATGTGATGTGAGCAGCTGAACAAGTGCCCTGAATTTAAATTATTAGATATATTATAGTGTAAGGGGAGAGTATGATGCAGAGTGTAGTAGAGATGTGTTGTGAATCAGGAAGGTGGCTGATGCAATTAATCGTTTCTGGATGAATGTAAAGGAATAAGTATTGATAGTGCACTAGGGTTTTGAAAGAGGCTATCGTTGATCGGCATTAAGCATAGTATTGAGACCATGCTGTGGAATAAGAAGTAAGATCTAAAGTTCAATGTATTTAGATGAACAATCTTAAGGGCATGCTATGTGTGAGAAGAATTCGATTAAAATGAGGATGAATCGTATTAGTGAGTTGCCCTACTTGTGGCTTGGAAGAAATGGGTTAAATGAAGAGAATAATTGAAAGGTATGTTGAGATGGTTTGGTCATGTGAGAAAGATGAATGATAGTCGGTTGTATGGTGGCATGTATAGTGGCGAGTTGTTGGGAACCGACCGGCTGGAGATTCAATTAAAATATTTTATTAACGAAGATGAACCAGAATTATGTAGAATTCTGTAAACATAATTTACTCGGAATAGAAGATAGCATAGATATTCTGTTTTCACTAAATACAATTGTTTTGTGAGAGGTATGCTTTGTTCTAATATCCTAAAGGAAACAATAAACGTCACCAGTCGTTGTCCGTGAAGCATGCGTTAGGTGGTTTTCTGTTCTGCATTGATTGAATCACACTTAATGACAAGAGTGGCTAGTATGGGGCGAGCTTTCATTTTCGACTTTTGTTTAATATTAACACCTGCCTACTTTTCGTTTATAACCGATGCATGCATAACGGCACCTACCCCCAAGTCTGGGGAAAAGATTGAATAGATGAAGATGAATGAGGATGATGCATGCATTCACACTCGTGGTCACGATATATACATAATATGTATACAATAGGTGGACCATACTATGAAAGGACGTTAGTAGTAAATATATATATATATATAATAGCTATATATATATATATAGTATAATAAGTATATATAGTTATAGAGATGTACAGCGAACCTGATATTTTGGTTACTGCCGGAAACCGAACTTTCCGAACCTTGGAAAGTAATCCTAGGCCGGAACCGACTTTTCAATTATATGCGCATGCCCCCTAAACAATACTTCTGCTGATGAACTATGTCAGCATTTTAATCAAGTTGGAGTACTCGTTATCAGAATATTCACACATTTGTCAATCCATATTTTCAAGCTCTTAACTTAGTCTCTGTAAGACATAATTTTGATAAAAGCGGATCAGTAATCTTATTAAGGTAAAATAGAAGTATATATATATATAAGTTCTACGGTCTTCAAAGTTTAAAAAATATGAAAATAATAAGCCGCGTCGAAGCAAGAAGAATGATAGATTATTTTCTTGGAGTTTGTAACGCAGAATATTGTCGATAGAGTTAGACCGTTATCGTTTTATTTCATTGAGCCTTACCTCAGATTAAGAAAATGCTTCCCCAGTTTAAGCAAGACGATAATCGTCCATAACGAAGCGAAATTTTTTCGATAAAAATCACTTTTTGTTTACAAACAAATTGAATCAGCTGTTAGTATTTAATGAATATATAACAAAATAAAAAATAACAATATAGATTCATATTACAAATTAACGATCAACTATTTGAAATGAGTTTGTATCCAGTTTGAAGAAATTAGACTTTAAGCCTAATTTATATTGAGAATTTGCATTCAATTCAAATTCAGCGGGCCTATCCAGACGAACGCCAGTATTATGTTGTTTGTTACAGAGTTTTTGTTCGTAAGAGCTTGCTAATTCGGAGCAAGCACGGGAAAGAAGAGCAACTTACGAAGAATTAAGATAATTCCTTACGTAGTTGGGTAGAGCATTTTTCACGATTATTTTGTCGTTAAACTTAACAAGACGAACGCAAACTGGAGCACATAATATTAATTAAATTTTCGTAAGCAACAGAATGCCAAAAAACGGAAAACGCGATTTAATAACCATGATATTTCAGAAGTCAGTATAAAAACCCGGGTCTCTCTCTCTTACACGCTTCATGCTAAAAAACTGATAAAACTTGTATTTTACTTGAGAAAAGAAACTACATATGTTCGTGAATTTGTGATAAGAAGATGTTCTGAATGGTTAACTTTAATAAACCTGGATGTACTATTTATATACTCTGATGAATTACATATATAAGTGAAAGACAAAACGTCATTAGTTGATGTGAATTGATCAAAATTATCTAAATCACAATTTTCTTATATTTTTAAGAAAGAGCATTAATAAAACGTGTATAATCGGAAGAAGATACTCGGCCGTGAATCCGGAACTTTTTAAAAAATCAGAGTTCCGGTACATCTCTAAAAATATATATTATATATATATATATATATATATATATGATATATATATAGTATATAGTATATACTATATAATAGAAATATATATATATAATAGTATATAATAATAATAAAAACTTTCAGTAATACATGGCGTCACTCAGAATTTACAGCTGCCCCCCCTTAGAAGTGTTTACTTAGTATTAGAGTCTGAGAAATTATTTATTGAGAATCCAACGTAATCGTTTTCCGGAACGGGTGGCCGTTAAGTAACGTTTTATAAGATGATAGGTATAATAATTATAAAGTAGTCTAAAATATAAGGTGTTACTATATAAAATTATAAGATAATTTTTATAGTATATAATAAATAATATATACTGGTATATAAAACGTATATAATATAGATAAAAGTATATAGTTATATATATATATATATATCTTATATAAAGTTAATATTACGAGTATATGAGCGAGGCTAGATTGCAATCGTAATTTCATAATTTCTCTTGCAGAATGAGTCTTCTCTGACTCGATTTATATTCCCTTTAATTTGTTAGATAAGATACTTGGTTGTTATTCTGATCTATAGTTGTTTTTAAAATGTCTTATTGTAGTATTTAAATTCTAGATTTGTTGGTTCGAAGTGCAATTTCATTATTTTATTAAAGTTTTTAAAAGGTTCGAAGAATAGACAATCGAAAAATTATCGAACCTCTTGAGGACGGGCCACCTATAAAGGGTCAAATCACCGCGGACTACAGTGATAAATTAAATAGTTCCAATGTGTCATCAGAGATTCAATTGAATATTAGGATTTCCTTTGTACGTACGTTCTTACTATTTAACTATTAAATACAGATAATTTATTTGTATTGACTTCTTAAAGTCAGGTAATTTTACATGTAACACATGATCTTGATTGTCCAATAATTAGAGGGTAGCTTCTATTTTAAAATAACTATATTATGTACAACACATAAATTAAGTGTATTTATCAGCATAGTTTGCCTATTACCTTTTAATTTTTTCTCGTTAACAATCATTTTGACATGTTGTAATGAAATTATTAGACCTAGATTACCATATGTGCCAAGAATTATAATATTAGAATTATAAGTATATTATATATATATATAATATATTAATATATATAGTAGTATTATAATAGTGTCTAGTATGAACTATAAGTATAAGAGATTATATGTATATTATATATATATATATATTTATTATATATAATAGATAAACGAAAGTATATAAGTATATACTGTTAGATTATTTAATAATATATATATATATAGTATATAATATATATATATATAATAGTATATATGAGTGATTATAGTATAATTAGTATATATATATATTAGGCGGAAGTAGTGATGAGTAGATATATATAGATATATATATAATTATATAGTAAATAGCGATATGATTATATATAGATGAGGGTAATATAAGATAATAGATATATATAGATATATATTTGTTGCAGTAAATTTGAAAAAGCGAAAGAACTCGGAATAGAATGTAGGGAGCGATAAAATGTAGCGGTGATAAACGAAGAGTCATACCAATAATTACAACTAAACTACACAATAGGCATCTGCCATAAATTCGCATGGATGAAAACCCACACCAGGCCCACACCTACGACGATCAAAAAGGTCCAGAATTTCGGAGGCTAGCAGATTCAGAATAAGATGCACAGATCACAGGAAAAATTATATTTGATATTTAGATACGATTGAGACCTTTGCATCTAAATGATATCGACTGAAAATAGAAACAGTTAGCGGTGCAAGAGTATGTGAGTGGGTCCACCGTAGATCTGATGTGTAGCGATAGTACCCACTTAAAAGGAAATTTAATTATGAATAGTTGGAGACATATTCACCCTTAAGGCTTCTACATCACTCCAGACACTCTAAAGAGAGCATTTTTCAAGTTTGTTTGGGTTTTATTCCACAAATAAAGATGTTGTTCAGAGGGGCCTAGGCATACATTGTAAACAGAAAGAACCTTTCACTTGAAAATATAGAAGAGGTTCAGTCGGTTTGTTAAAAGTAGAAAATATTACAACACGGTGATGTGAGTAAGAAACTTGGCTTGACTGCGAGAACGTGTCTCCTAACAGGACATCCGGTTTAGACATCCAAGAGATAAGACCAGAATTTAGTATGAAAAAATGCAATATGAAGAAAATTAATAACAAACTGACTTATCCTCAGGGCCGAATAAATTGCAATGTGCTGACATTATTCTCTGTGACCCGCCGTATAGTTAGCGCGTTCCTGGTTACAGGTGGGGGGAGGAGGGAGGAGGAAGAGAGTGTGGAGATGGAGTAGTTTTCATCATCGAAGCGACGGTTAAGCTCAATGATGAGGAAAAAGAATTCTGTGTGCCGCTTACGAATAGATGCCGAGCATGCATCAGTCACTTGACTAATAATTATCCACTTTGAAAAGCGGGAAAAAAAGGCCACATGAACCAATCAGTTCAGATTCAGAATAAAATCTTTCTCTATGTGTGTATTATATTATCTACCTTCGTGAAAGACTGCATTTAATACAGTTAAAGGAAGCGTGCACGCATAGCTTATAGCAATTGACACCGCTGATAATTTCTGGAAAGAGAACAATTCCATAGGTTGCCCATGTTGACAAGAGTCCGATGAAGTCAAAGAGGAATTATTGGCTTTGAAGAACTGAAAGCGCTTGACGCAAAAACCATCGCGAAAGCCATTGAGATTTTGTCACGACCCAAGAACTGGATCCCGAGAAATGCGTTGGCTTGGGTTTCGATGGCTGTTCG
>JABUQX010044458.1:0-15715 GCA_015478945.1 Trachelipus rathkii | reverse complement strand
CCTGCAAAAGAAACAAACATCTATAACACTTTTGTAACCCATAGACGTCGTAAAATCTATGTCAACTGCATATAAACATGACCTACGTGAAAATACCAACCCAAATTGTAAAATATTTAATGAAAATATGAAAATTGAAACCTATAGGCCATCAACATTGTTACTCTTTACTAACTAGACCAGCAGTTATATTATATGAATGTACGACAATGCCTATTAATAAGCCAACAATCAAGTATAACCTTTTACGACTCAAATATCCTGAAAATTGGGTAAACATTTTTAAACTTTTATTCATAGGTAACAATCTTAATTGGACCACGTGTAAAGAAACCTACAGAAAGAAACAACATGCCTGTATATACTTTATTAAACACCAAAATATGTAATAAAATTTGAAATCAGTTTTAAGAATACTTAAGAGAAATAATAAAATATGCTCAAAATATATGAATAAAAAACATGAAATTAATTAAGCATCAAACGTTGGACTCTGTACCTTTACTTGGAACAACAGTTTTAAATTAAATAAAGGACACATGACCTTAATACAACATATCAAAAATTACCTTTTGTACGACTCAAAGTGGCCTGAAAATTAAAAAAAACTTGTAACATTTATAGGCAACAATCTTTAATTCGATCACAGAATGTAACAGTACCACTACAAAGAAAACAACATGCTTAGTATACACTTTTTGGTAAGACCCAAAGGTTATTCCTAAAATTAGCATACACATGAAAGTACAACTCTGAAAAGTACCACCTAAAATGGTCAAATTGAATGAAAATATGAAAAATTGAATATAGCATCAACTTATGACTCCTTACCTTGGAGGCAACAGTTTTAAAATTAATATAGAGATGTACGACAATTACCTATTAAAAGATCTCAACATATCAAATATAGTACCTTTTTTACGACTTCAAAGTTAGGTCCTGAAAAGATACAACCTTTAACTTTGTACCTAGCAACAATCTTAATTACCACAGGTTGAGAAATATGAACCTACAGAAGAAAGAAACAACATCCTGTGTTATTCAGGTTTTTTGTAAGACCCATAGTACGTCCTAAATTGTATTAAACTGCATGATGTAAGACACATCAAAAGATAAATGATAGTTTCAAAATATTTGATAAAATGAATGAATAGCATTCAACGTTTTATTTAACTTTTTACCTGGGGAGCAACAGTCTTTAAAATTTAATATTAAATGTACGACAGTGACCTAGAAGAGATTCCAAATCATATCAGTTTATAACATTTGCGACTCAAAGTATCCAAAATAAGTAAAACACTATTATTTTTACCTGAGGCAACAATCTTAATTTGATTATAGGTGTAAAAAATTAACCACAAAATAGAACAACATGTGTTATACTACGTTTTTTGAAACCCATAGAGCATCCTAAATTTATGTCAAACTGCATGATGTAAACAGTGACCTACTGGAAAGTACAAACCTAAAATATGGGTCAAAATATCTTAATGAATATAAAATGAAATATCATAACTTAACTCTTTAACTTTTTACCGGCAACATCCTAAATTTTGAAAACTCGTATCGATTACATTTGTCCCCAAATTGGTCAAAATATATTGGAATAATGAAAACAACATGTCTGCTATTATTCGTTTTTTTGTAAACCAGTATCCACATATTCACGATCTTTGTTATTAGAAGCAATTTACACGGCTTTTATGATATCTAATATAATATGTCTATATATATTTTAATGAAATAATGAAAAATTGAATAAAGCATCAACGTTGTTATTTTAACTGAGAGGCAACAGTTTTTAATTTAATAAATTACGAAAGTACCTTATTAGAAGCAACATACCGTTTACCTTTTGTACACTCAAATAGTCCGAAAATATGAGTAACCTTTTAAACTTGTAACCTATGGCAACAATCTTAATTGATCACAGAAGTATGATAGAACCAACAGGAAGAAAACATCATGTATCTACATTTTTAAGGACACATAGACTAATAAAATTGTCAAACAATATGATAAAACATGACCTTATGAAAAATACAAAGAATATGTTCAATATTGAACTGAAATCTGAAATATATAAAACAATTGTACTCTTGTAAATTTTTAACTGAGGCAACAGGTTTTAAATTTATTATAGAATGAACGACAGTGACCTATTGAAAGTAAATATCAGAATATATTGCCTTTTTTTACGACTCAAAGAAGTCTTGAAAAATTGTGAAACCTTTAAACTGTCCGAGTGCAACAATCTTTAATGACCACATGAATAAAAAAAACCTACAGAAAGAAACAACATGTCTTATATCTAGTTTTTTGGTAAACCCATATACTTTCCTAAAATTATGTCAAACTACATGATGTAAGACAGTAACCTACTGAAAAGTACAAACCTAAATAGGAAAAATTGAATGAAAATAATAAAATTGAATATAGCATCAACTTGTGACTTGTAAACTTTTAAACTCCGTGTATAAATATAGAATGTACGAAAGTGACCTAGTGAAGAGATCCATAGATCATATTATTCCTTTTTTGTACAATCAAGTAGCCTAAAATGATAAACCTTTTAACTTTTACTGAGCAACATATTCTTTAAATTAACACAGAATAAAATATAACCTACAAAGAGAAATTTTATTGCCATTCTACTTTTTTACACTATTACGAATAAAAAATTGGGGTCAAAACATATTTATACAGACCTACTAAAATACCAACCGAAATAGCGTCAAAAATTTGAATAAAAATATAAAATTAATAGAGGTAAAAGAACAACTTGTAAGCGAATGGGTCTTTAAATTAATATATAATGTCACATACTATTAAGCATCCAACATATCAGTGATATATTTACTATTTAAGGCTCAAGTAGGTCCTGAAATTAAAGTAAAACCTTTAACTTTTTACCTGAGGCAACAGTTTTTAAATTGAAAAAAATTGACTTGCCAAAAAGAAATAACTTTTTTTATTCAACGTTTTTGAAACCCATAAGTACTCCTAAAATTTATTCAATCTCATGATATTATGACTAGTACTTCCTAATGATACCTAGGTAAATAGGCTTTGTGAACAAAATAAAATATAAAAAAGAAATAGCCATATGTACCTAGCTGCGTATATATGTCTGATAAAACTTTAAGTTATTCTTTGTACGAAAGTGACATTTAAGTCCAAATGTCAGTATTATTATTACCTTTAGTACGACTCAAATAGTCGAAAAATGGAAACCCTTTTAACTTTACCTGAGGCGACAATTTTTAATTTACCACAGGATTAATATACTACAGGATAAACACATGTCGATATTCACCGTTTGTGGAGAACCCATTAGTACGTCCTAAAATTTATGTCAAACTAGATGATGTAAGACTGAAAAGTACTAAATCCAATATGGGTCAAAATATTTGGAATGAAAATATGAAATTACATATACATCACTGTGACTCTATAACTTTTACCTGGCAAAAGTTTAAATTTAATATAATCCGACAGTGACCTATAGAGATCCAACATGTCAGTATTTATCTTTTTTACGACAAAATTAGGTCCTGAAAAATAAAATCCTCTTAACTTTTACTTGCTGTAGTCCTTATAAAACTGGATGTAAAAGATTGGAATTTGAAAAGGGTCAATTAAAAAATAAAATTTTACAAATCAGATAAATTCCTGCCAAGGAATTCTACACTTGACAGCAGCCTGTCTAAGATGTCTTTCTTTGAATGAGCTTAAAATTTATTCTTTCTAAGTAGTCAATTGAGGATGAATAACCAAGTGAATTTGTTACATCTACAATAGCAGATCACATACTTTGAATAACGAATAATTTGAGGATTCAACCGGATCATATTTTCATTGTTTTGACCGATCTAATGGAGAATCACTGCTCTTCAGCATCGAGTTTCTCCACTGGAACAATGGTAACAGAAACTCCAAGGGGTATAGATGACAAATAGAATAATGACATGTTTTCCATCTCCCTTTTTAATAACAATCCTATCTTATCTCACACCAACAATGATCAAACTCTGGCCCAAAAAGCAGAAGGTCTAGTTTAGTTTGAATCAGAACTTATCGTCCAACCTTTCGTTCGCCACTTACTATAGAACTTCTACTTGTCTGCGCAATTAAGATAACTCATCCAAATTTCCCTAAAGTCTCCAAAACTCTTCCTTGAGCTGATGATATGCTAAGTCTTGTTAGGAAATTGTTCCATATGGTGAAACTCCAAAATGAGTTGAATTCATAAGCTCAAAAAGAATTTGAGCAATAACTTCCAAATCATCATCTGATGACCTATAGGTTATTTTGCATTAACATTGTTATATTGAAAACTTAACATTTGAAAGTAGTAAGTTGCTTACCATAGTTTATAAGAATCCCTTAACTGTTCGTACTCATCTTCCCAAACCTGATCCCACCCCAACTGGAATGCTGAATCTTTAAGTTGATATTATACTCATATGCGGGATAAACATATTGAAGACACTATTCTAAACAGTATTATTCCACCTGGGTAAACCTGCATATCTGAGTACAAATTGACGTATGCATAATATTTGAAACGTCTTGGAATAAAGCTAAAAAGATCATGAATATCTGGAAGACATCAACATGAATACTCTGAATTAAGCCAGTTGAAAATACAGATACATTTAAGATCCTACCATTAATCTTTACAACGAGAGCCTGTAAGTCCACGCCAGTATGCTCAAAAACGCACAAAAATTAACTTTATGATTGAGAAGATTAGTCATTTTGATATTTAAAGTATACTGTTTAAATTTTTTGCAAACTAGTAAGTCTACAAACAAATTTTTTTTTCTCTACAGCCTTCTCTGGCCTTGTAACCCAGAAAGCATGAGCCTGATGAAATGATAGTGGTTGAACACCCAAGGTTCTGACATCTGAAAATAAAGTCTCTTATAGCGCTGAATAGAAGGCAAAGAATGGATTATCATATCATCATTATTATAAAATGTCTTGCAATCTCCCCTTTTGGATCGATAGGCTTTATCATCTAGAATTAAGTAAGTATGACCAGCAGTGAATTTCATCCTTGTTTAGGATTTAAGAAAAAATCTCCTTAAAAACAATCTCTGCATTATCTCAATCAATAGAGTGGCTGCTGATCACATCTTCATCCACCTTTATCCTGCTAATAAATGAATATTTTTAAGTACTTATAAAGCCTATGCACCTTGAGTATCTTAAATGTAACAAAGACTGGAGAAAAACAACCACAAATGGTACATTTAAAGTCTTCCTTATTGCCTCAGACAAAACATTTAATTATAATAGCCATTTAATATCTAAAACAATCCAAGAAGGACCCTTAGCCATAATGGCAATTTTGAAAAGAAAATAGAGTTGTAAACCTTGTTATAAGACCGCTGGTTTCAAATATTAGTAAGCTATAAAAATGAGACTTTGGACTATGGGAAACTGATTTTTTGATAAATATCTTTGAGCTATCATTTTACTATATCAAATGTTTATTTTTGCCTTCCGATAGGAGCCATGAAAGAACTATCTGAGCATCTACAAACACCTTATGTTTTTGAACTGAACATAAAAAATTCTGCATAATATATTAACATCTAAAAATAAGAACACAACAACATACTCTAAAAGGCAAACCCAGATATGAGGGCCACCTTGGCTTTAAAAATTAAACTAAACCTACCTTATACTATAAACTGCAAACCCATAGAAGAAGAAGCATCACAAAATACATAATAAAAGAGTTAGGAGAATAAAACAGACCCTCAATTTCAATATTATAATTTATTTTTATCTAACAAAAATTAGCAAAAATATAACATCGGTAGGATTTTCATACCAATTGAGATCCAATTGGCAAATAATGTCACAAAATGCTCTTAAATACATAAAAAAATTTACGGATAATATGCAGATACAGGATAACAGCAAGCTTTTCATTAGTTATCAGCATTTACTGAAACTTTGCAAGTTAACTTATCGTAAATATTAAAAAATCCAAAACCTTATCCTCCATCCTGAGCTTAAACTGTTCACCCTCTCCTCCATAACAGCTTCTAATTGATTCATTAGTAGAGTCCAAACTCTAATATGAACCCCATCTTCCATCTTTTGTTCATTCAGAAAAGTTCTTATTAAATGTTAATCATTCCAATAATTAATATCAACAAAAAAATTATTCAATAGAACTGATACAGCATCATCCTTAAAGCTGATCATACTTATGATATAATTGAGATTGAAAGTGAGGGATGTGGAAACCAAAAACAATGGTGAATCGATAAGCCGATTAACTGACCATTACTTCCAAAAAAAAGCAAAAACGATTGCGGTCTTCGATAGACTTAATTAGGAGGCTGTTTATATCATAGCATAACAAACTGATTTAACTGAACCGAGTAAATGTCCTATATAGGAAACATAAGATCTGCCATTATAGGCGCCTCATTTAGAGATGAAAAATTATTAAAACAGTTAACACAGGCCGACCTGTTATACTTTTCATCAGTTTATAACAGTCTGTAGAACCCTAAATATATAATTATACTCGAGGAAATACTTTGAACTCTCAATAATACCTCAGCTAATTTGCTGATAAACATCATCCATAGCTTGAAACTATTTATTCTAAATTCATGAACTCAATTAACACTCAAAGCAAGTTATGTGATGGCAACAAGAAGTTATCGCAATCCAGAAAGATCTAATATATTTCCATCTTGAACTCTAACCACTTTGAATTTTCAATCTGTCAAACATTTCAGATTTATATATTCATTACCCATACCTAGACTCAATTTAACATTTCTATCCTTGTTCTCACTCATTTACTTTAAATATGCTTAATACATAAAAATAGAAGACAGGTTTAAACTGCTATAACCAAAGATCTTAACCGCAATGATTTTGATTAGATTTTGTTTGAATATGATATGATTGAACAATTGATAGATTTGGAAACTCTTATTTGAATATGAATAAAAATTATATATTTCCAAAATGGAATAATAAACCATCTCTTAAAACAAAAGCAACCCACCATAAATAATCAATTCTATTGATGGAAATACTCTATTAAATTAATGCCAAAGGCATCCAAATCGAAAAAATAAGTTATGAATCTCTTTAAACCAGAATCTGTCATATCTATAAGATATTTTTTAAATAATTAGAGCTCTATCTACGAACTTAATCTCAAGAACTTAAATGAAATCCTCATCAACAACAAGAAAGGTGAAACAACAGTACACTATAAAATGGATGAGGACAATACGATAGGTGGAACAGATAATAATAATGGTAAGTGTTATTGGGATTGCTTTATATTCAGTAATATATATTGAGTTTATCCAACACTCTTTTAGAAAGGTAGAACCTCTGTGAGCCACAGTCCTAGGCATCGAACTGAAGTGAAAACTTTACCTCTACCAACTAATATAATTGATGCAACAAAATAATGTTGCTTGCTTGAACTAAGACATACATGTAGAGTGAACTTTTCCTTTCTTACAAAGACCTATAATAGATTCTTGATTAACAAACTTGAACTGAAAGAAAGTTGGCTCCCAAGTCAGGCACGATCGCAGTAGTTTAGACTTGAAACAATACTCATAAACTCATTTCATACATCTTTAATTCTTAAAAGCATAGTGATTAAACCATTGCAATGTCATCACATACCTTGGATAACCAAACTTACATGATTTGAATAACCTGATTTTATAAGTGGAATGAACAATTCCATGAGAAGCTTCATTCCTAGAGCTTCATATATTTTTTGACATGTCAAGACATTTTTTTTAACATTCTTAATATGAATATACAGAGAAATAGATTTCATAATTTTAATAATAATTTTAATAATAATTTTAATAATAATAATAATAATAATAAAAATAATACATGTTTTTAATTTTGCCTTTATATGATTTACCAGGTCTTTCATTTTTAACATTTTGAACAAATTTTTTGTATAATTCAATAAGGTGAGTCTACTGTTTGTTGTGCTTTGACGTACAAGCTAGAAATTAGTTCTTTTCTATTGGTTAGAACGCCAGACCTTAAAAATCTAAAAGAGTTGCTGAGAATTATTTTGCTAACTCCATTCAGGAGAAACAAGTTTAATATATTAATAAAATTCAGTAATTAAGTATTTTGGATAAGCGCGTTGTGCTACTCTTAAAATCACTGGAGTCACTAAGTAAACGTTATATATAGTTTTGTCATTGTTATTGTGTAATGTAAGAGTGAATTTTGACAATATATATTTAGTAATATATAAAAAGGGAATTGAATTATGTTAATTTTACCGTATATAGCCTACTACATTCAACTAGTTTATCCACAGATTGATTTCTATCTTCTTTAAAGATGAATTTTTTTACTGAAGGTCTTTAAAAATTAATAAAAAAGAAACATAAAATAAAAATTTTTATATTGGACTCATTCAAGAATTAAAATTCTGATCACCATCATTATTTTAATAATACTAAATATTGATGTCATTCATGGTATATGTTCTGTTACTAAGTAATAATAAACCACGTTCTAACAGTAGGGGTCATTTGTCCTTAATAAGTTCAGGGCAAGAAGATTGCGAAGGCTTTGAGTAAGTTGATAAATAAAGACTAAAGGTAAACTGTTAAAGTTACATGATTGACGTTTTTGATTACAGAAGTGTTGTAATGTCAATCGAGAAAAACAAAAAGTTAAACTTAAAAGAAATATTTTCATTCATTTTCAAAATCTTTAAAATTATCTAAAAAATTAGAAATAAACAATGGACTATGAAGGTATTAGTAAAAAGTCTAGTTGAAAAATACAACACCTAATTCAGTGGAGTACACGCTTAACAAATTGACAAATATATGAAAGAGGAAGTTTGAGGCCTTAGAACCTGCGTGCCGTAAGCTCTACGAATATACTAACAGATGAGCCATCAAAATATACAATATTCTATTTATTTATACAAGGTGAGAGATATAGATTGTTTTATTTTCTTTTTATATCCTTTTTAGGGGTTCTGAGCGCGGCTAGGAGAGACAGCGACGAATTTATCCCCCGCTTGTTCGTTCGTGTCTGGTAGTGTGGTTGTTCCACGAGTAAGAAACCCCGACATTTAGTTCAATCCGTTCCTTGTTTAAACCCGGGAGGGGTATTCGTTAAGTCTTTGTGAAAAAAAAAAACACTATCAAACAAGTTGGTTTGTACCCCTTTGTGTTGCAATCAAACGATATCAGAAAAAGAGCTCAGAACACGAAAATGTGTGTGTTTTCGATTTGTCTGTACAAAAACATGTAAATTATATATACACAATAATAAATTAATGATTATTTATTAGAGACAGTTATATATTATATGTTATAAATTTATTTAAATTTTTGGAAAAAGAAAACAAAAAGGAAAAAGCAAAAAAGGTAAAAATGTCTAGAAACATTTAATAAAAAATGATATAAGATGTTTAACAGCTAAGCTTTGCTATAATTATGTATATAGCTTGTGCACGGGGCTGGCTGTTTCGGGATAGCGTGAGCACGCAAAATAGATAGAAAACATATATAGTAATGACTGAAATAGTCAAACAACGAGCAGACTGATTCAAACATACTACAATATTGTAGTAAAAAACTATATATAGCTTTTCCTGTGCCTATGGTTTGACGGAAAAGAAATAAACATATATCATAATTACGTGTAATATATATATACATATAAAAATAATATTACAGAAATATAATACTCATTATATTATATATCTATATATGAAATCAGAGTGCACACACCGCTCATTTAGGGATTTGTGGTCGCAGCTTTAGCGCTTTCGCGCAACCTAGAGAGAAAACAGTTAAGTCTAGCACTAGCGCTCCTCCGCAACTATATTCAGACCATCAACTTCCGCTATTCGCAGGTCCGCACTCCGCACGTTTCCGAACTGGGGGGGTTTTGAAGGCGGACCAGGACACCTTTTCACCCCACCCGCCAGTAGCCGTATGTATAATGCTTCGCGACTTCACAAAAAGATTTTAATAAGACCAATACATACTAAGAATATACTCCGTTACAAAAATTTTAAATCCTTTGTGAGCAACCTTACATTCCTTAGTTGACACAAGTGCCCCGGCCGCTGACATAAGCCCTCTTGTACTCCTATAAAGCTGTTCCCAAGCGCATTTGTTCCACTTCGCTCCATGCATGTCGCCTCTTGCAGAATTCATCTACATAGATGTCTATGTATCTATACCTATTCAGAAGACAGATTATGGTGCGCTAAAATTAAAAGCAGTTAGCCTGACCATCATTTGTGCTCCCTACGCAAAACTATCCCACCCAAAGACACTAAATATTCCTCGTCTACACGCAGCTCAGAACTCGGCGTTGTTATTAATAAATCTTTTCTGACACCTAACTGTTTGTCAGACAAACTTCTCTGCCCTTCATGGTTTAGAGGAGAAAGATGTCCTTGTTGAGAGAAGTGCTGGTGTTTAGTTCTCCTCCGTCCATTGCTAACTTTAAGTGTCTACCCTACACAATAATCTTCTAGCCTGTGCTGTGTCTTTGCATATACTTTAGACGCACCTATGAGTTCGAACCAATACAGAACGTGCTACTTTCGTCCAAGGAATATATAATAGCTAGACATACATGGACACCAGCCTCATCACTCCTGCAGAAGGTCGAGTGTTCAAATCTACTCACCTCAGCTCACGTGGTGGCTTATACTACTTATAATATTAAAATAACCTGAGAATATATAGTGCATATATCATACATAAAACCAGTTTAAGTCGTCTAGTGATGCTCAACGAAAATAGCTCATATAAGTATATCTTATGAACTTACTACCGGAGATTGATCAAAAATCCATGAATGAATGAGTATATTATGTATTTTTTAATCAGTTTTCCTCTCTAAATTTCCCTAAATTTAAACCAGTTCGAAAACGTAGTATGAGAAAAAAAGTATATATTACTAAATATAATTCCAAATAAATAAGTTTACTCATATATAATATATACAATATTACATTTGCATATATATTTGTGATGCTCAACCCTATAAGATCATTGTTAGTTATTATCCTATGATATACTATATATATAATACTTATATATATTATATATATATTAATATATAATATATTAAAACTAGTTCATTTGTAAACTTTTTTCATCCAAATAGAACGCATTCCACAAATAAAAGTTATATATAAATTACTTTTATACCTATATCTATCTTCTTTATTATTAGTACAATAAAAGCTTTTGACAATTCAATGTTTATGTTTCTCTATAATTAATAAACTTTCTATATATTGAGTTTTACAGACATATATTGAAGTCCATAGATATTTGACATCTCTGAGATTAATAAAGATTTTTTAGAGAAGAATAATATTAATATAATTTGTTATGAAGTTATTAATATATAGAAGTAAATACATAAAAATGTTTATTTTACACAAGTGACATCTAATTGATAAATATTATTATATATATTTTCTATTCTGTACCCTCTACTAAGGAGAGTCTGAGATTATTTTGTAGATTTTAGATTAAATTGATTAGCAGAAAAATATAAGTAGGCAAAATTATAATTAGTTAATAAATTAATAAGTAAGAAATTATTATTTCTTTATTTAATTTTAATAATAATTCATGAAATTTTTACCTTCTGAATTGATATACTATATTTTCATTATTTAAAAGATGCGTTAAACAAAGAGCCGGAAAATTTTTATCGCACGTGCAACGTCCGATATATTGTCCTGGCGAGCCCTTGTACCCTTTCACCTCGATCTAGTCCGCACCCATTCTGTAAGCTCACACCCTTCGGACGCGCACTAGGAGAACATAAGCGGACTATAAGACTGAAAGTGGACTCACCCATCTGTAGCAAAATCAATATCTCAATATATATTGACAGAAAAGAATAAAACCATCTGCAAAAAGATAAAAATAAATTTTATAGATTCAACTTTTAAATTTTTGACGTCGTCTAATCTTCCCATTTTAGTGAACGAGCTGGAAGATAGAGAATAAAGAGGAAAGAGATTTGGAAAGAAGGAGAAGAATGAGGATGAGAGTATGATAAATGACCAGACTAACGAAAGGAGAAAGAAGAGAACGAGTAGAGAGGAGAGAGAAAGAGGGAGAAGAGAAGAGAGAGGACAGTGTCATTGAGGAGAAGACGAGAGAGAGAGAGAGAGAATTTAGGATTTATAAAATTTAATCTCTCTTTATTTTCTTTTTTTCCATTATTGTTTATTAGACAAGCCATTTGTTTCTTTTCAAGAAATCAGATAAAACCACAAGATTCAGGTTCTTTCTCTCTTACTATACTCTTGTTTATATTAAAAAATATGAAATAGTTATATAAAATCATTTAAAATTAACATCTTGAGAATACGAATACTGTATTCGTAGAATTTATGATTAGAATACTTTATATATATTAGTTTGTATTTCATTCTTTAATGTATTAAGAATTATTTAAAAAATATTAATTTTTATGTATTATGTATTTGATTCAATAATTTTTATATTAATATTTAGATATAATATATTAATTATTTTTTTTTTATATGTTTATTAATTTTTAATGAGATAGGAATAATGATATATAAAATTATATCATATTTCTCACGTGTCAAATTTATTAATAACAATGTAATTTAACTTGGAGTTATTTTAATACTCCGCTAATAGTGTGTGGAAGCTTATTTTATTAGACTTGTAAAAGGATTGAGATTTGAGATATAAAAAGAAACAGAAAAAATCTAATTGTAATTTGCACTAGCGGGAACTTTGTGTGAATCTCGTCCAGGAGATGAAGAAGTAGAACAAAAGAGAATGCAAATTTCTTTAAGCAAAACAATTTTGTGTATGCGTATCGCTCAAATAATAGTACAGATTAAAGAAAATGTAGAAATATAAAAATTAACTATTAAGAAATTACAAACTAGGAATAAATTTTTTATTTTATTCCTTGGTATTACACAACCTTACTTTTTTAGAAAGATAGATTTTATATATAGAAATGGATACGGAAATTGAGGTCATGTATGAAGAGGTTAAAAGATCTTGAGTATACAGTAATAAAGTAATCTCCGGGATATATAGATATAATCATATAATATATAGATATATTTATATATATATATTATATATATAGGAATAATATATATAATATATGATGAAAGTTTGTATAGTATATATATATTGATATTTATATATATATATTATTATATATATATATATATAAGTATAGTAATATATATATATATATATATATATATGTATATATTATTATAATATAGATATATATTGGTAATTTATATTTATATAATATATATATATTATATGGTATATATATATAGCTTATATAGATAAATATATTATATATATCATCTATTATAACATAGATATCTCTATAGATATATATAATATAATATATATAGAATATTAATAATGAAATCTGATAAAGTATGTGATAACATATAAAGTGAATTAGTTAATAAATATATTATATATATACCCAAAGCATAATAATATATAGTTTCTATATATATTTACTACTATATATATCAGTGGTGTAATAAATGATATAGAATAAGTAATATGTTATTGAATCATATAATTATTATATATATTTTCATACAAATACGCACTAACCTACCCATAGGTCTTAGAAATTTGTAAATATATTTTTAATTAAATGACGATTTTTTTCATAGTTCAATAGTTTAAGTTTATTACCTTTTTCTTGTATTGAAATCCTTTCTGTCAATATGTAAGTGACAGTAAATATTATATTGTTAAATGTTTACTAAAAATTGAAATAGCCGCTAAATGCATCCAACTTCCAATAAGGTCATTCATCTTTCTCTCACCATCTCTAAAACAGACGATTTAGTTGAAATAAACAATCTATTTATTAATATATTGATCCTCATGACTTATGTTCAAACTTTTTTATCAATATGTTATTATGAGAAGTGTCTTAGTGACTCGTGTCACACTTCAATATATGAAATGGAAGTCTATACACCATCTTCACTCTGCTTAGCATCGCTTCGCTGCCATTGACGATTCCGTCAGACCAGAACTCTACTTCAAACATGGATCAACCATTTGCCTTTCGTCTTGCTCGCATGCGTAGTGCTGTGTGCCTACTAACGCAGTCAAAATTGTAGAGTTGAATGTTGATTGAAGACTAGTGTGAACTCGTATTTCATAAGACTTACTAGACTCGCTTTTTATCTTTAGATCCACGGTAGAAATATTTAAAAAATCGTCATGAATGAGATAAGACACATACCAATACTAAAGAATGAATAGTACAAGTAAAATACCAATTAATCTAGGAAGCACACAGTATCCGTCTATCTACCGTATATAGAATAATAAAAGATAAGGTAAATAACTATAATATAAGTATGAAAGGATTAGGAATTAATTATTATATATAAGTGAATAAATAATATAGTATGTGACTAATTGACGATTAATAATTAGGATATAAAAAGTGGAGATGATATAGATAATAAGATAATAGTAATATAAATTATATATATTATATTAGAAATAATATAATATAGAGAGAAAAATATTACTGAATATAAAAAATCCTTTATTCAAGTGAAAAAAATGGATCTTTAAAGGAATTTTAAATTCATTTTGTGTGTGAAAAGCACATTTTTTAAGCTTGATTGAGCAAGACCATAAATGAGCAAATATAATAATAATAATAATAAATAATAATAATATAATCAATAATAATAATACTAATAATATAAAATAATAATGAATAATGAATAATAATAGATAATGATATAATAATTAATAACAATAACAAAACAATAACATAACAATTATAATAATAATAATAATAATAATAATAATAATAATAATAAAAATAATAACTATAATAGAGTAATATAATAATAATAATAATATTAATAGGAGATTAATAGAATAATAGATAATAATTAAAAATAATAATAAATAATAAGATAATAATAACTTATACTATATTTTAAGAACCATATCCTAAATAATGATTTGAGAATCCTCAAAAAAATGTACATATCAATAGCAAGCCAGCATACACACCTTATGCAAGACACCAAACATAGAAAGTAGCAAGTTATAGGTATGACCTAATGTTTGTCACAAAATATATATAAAGTAAGTAAAGTGGGACACAAATATAAAGTCATGGAGTATAGTGAAGAGTAAAAGATATAGATATATAGAATAGACAGAATAGAGTATAGAGATACAAGAAGAGTGTAGTATGATTAAACTAATATAAGTGTATATACTCAATATACAGAGCAGGTATAGCCGTAATAGGGAAAATAAAAGAAAGATTAAAGGGAGCCAACGGCCTTCAAAAATTATAAGTATTAAGAATAGGTAAGAAGTAGGTCATAAATGCTATGTTATATATTAATATTAATATATATATATATATATATATATTATAGTATATTATATTAATATATATATATTTATATATATATATAATAGTATATATAGGTGGGAGAATGAGAGAGATATAGTAATTAAGACATCTTAGTTGCTACTTGTTCTAATATTAGTATATTATTATTATTATTATTATGTATTTATTTTTTAGTATTATTATTATTCATTATAAATTGTTATCAGTAACTACCTTAGGAGCTGTTCACTTCCATTATATATAT
>JABUQX010044457.1:50000-63740 GCA_015478945.1 Trachelipus rathkii | reverse complement strand
CAGTAATACTTCGTTCATTTCAGATTGGGTGTTTAACCGTTCATTTATCATGAAACGCTTTCATGATTTTCCTATAGTTATAAATTTACATTATATATATATATATATATATATATATATATATATATATATATATATATATATATATATTTATAAAAATATTTATAAAAAATAATATTTTCGCAAACGTTGAAAAAGTCTATATGCGCGCAGCCGCCCTAAATGCGAGTCAGTTTACTTTAGAAGTGGTAGTGAGCGGACGTGTTTTATAATTCTCTTTGAAGAAAGGCGCTTTGGCGGTCCATAGGATGCTGGACGAAAGGAGAAGGCGCGGTGAGAAAAAAAGGGCAACGTTTACGTCGTGGTGTTCTATTTTAGGAAATCTTCGCCTATTGTAAGTTTTTTTTAAAGTTTCTTTTAGATTTAAAAATTATTTAAGTGAAATCAGTTATCTTGTAAAAAGTCGTTTACCGCCAAAAACTAAAAGCGCGCCCCAGCCCTAAGTGCGAGAATGAAAATTATCCATTAATAAGTAAATTTATATAATTTTTTTCAATTTCATAAATATTGAATAAATTCGTTTCCCGCCAAAACTAATGGCGCCGCCTCCCTAAATGCGACTCAGTTTATTTTGAAAGCGGTGCCGAGCGGACGTGTTTTATAATTCTCTCTTAAGAAAGGCGCTTCGGCAGCCCTAGGATGTTGGATTAAGGTAGAAGGTAAGGTGAGAAAAAAAGGCAACGATTAAAAGCATTACGTGGTGGTGTTCTATTTTAGGAAATCTTCATCTCGGAGTATTTTTTTTAAAGTTTCTTTTTATAATTTTTTAGATTTAAAAACTATTTAAGTAAAATCTGTTATCTCGAAAAAAGTCGTTTCCCGCCAAAAACTAAAGTCGTGCCCCCACCCTAAGTGCAAAAATCAAAATTATCAATAATAAGTGAATTTATATATATTTTTAATTTCATAAATATTGAATAAATTCGTTTCCCGCCAAAAACTAAAGGCGTCGCCTCCATAAGTGCGAGTTAGTTTATTTTGAAAGCGGTGCAGAGCGGACGTGTTTTATAATTCTCTCTTAAGAAAGGCGCTTCGGCAGCCCTAGAATGTTGGATTAAGGTAGAAGGCAAGATGAGAAAAAAAGGCAACGATTAAAAGCATTACGTGGTGGTGTTCTATTTTAGGAAATCTTCGTCTCGGAGTATTTTTTTTAAAGTTTCTTTAAAATTCAGATTTAAAAATTATTTAAGTAAAATCAGTTATCTTGAAAAAAGTCGTTTCCCGCTAAAAACTAAAAGTGTTCTATTTTAGGAAATATTTGCCTCGGAGAATTTTTTTTTTAAAGTTTCTTTTAAAATTTTTTAGATTTAAAAATTATTTAAGTAAAATTTGTTATCTTGAAAAAAGTTTTTTCCCGCCAAAAACTAAAGGCGCGCCCCCACCCTAAGTGCGAAAATGAAAATTATCCAATAATAAGTGAATTTATTTATATTTTTCTTTTAATTTCATAAATATTGAATAAATTCGTTTCCCGCCAAAAACTAATGGCGCCACCTCCCTAAATGCGACTCAGTTTATTTTCAAAGCCGTGCCGAGCGGACGTGTTTTATAATTCTCTCTTAAGAAAGGCGCTTCGGCAGCCCTAGGATGTTGGATTAAGGTAGAAGGCAAGGTGAGAAAAAAGGCAACGATTAAAAGCATTACGTGGTGTGTTCTATTTTAGGAAATCTTCGTCTCGGAGTATTTTTTTTAAAGTTTCTTTTATAATTTTTTAGATTTAAAAATTAAAGTAAAATCTGTTTTCTTGAAAAAAGTCGTTTTCCGCCAAAAACTAAAGTGTGCCCCCATCCTAAGTGCGAAAATAAAAATTATCCAATAATAAGTGAATTTATATATATATTTTTTTTAATTTCATAAATATTGAATAAATTCGTTTTCCGCCAAAAACTAAAGGCGCGCAGCCGCCGTAAGAGTCAGTTTATTTTGGACGTGGTTGTGAGCGGACGTGTTTTATAATTCTCTTTGAAGAAAGGCGCTTCGGCGGCCTATAGGATGCTGGGCGAAGGGAGAAGGCGCGGTGAGAAAAAAAAGCAACGTTTACGTCGTGGTGTTCTATTTTAGAAAATCTTCGTCTCGGATAAGTTTTTTTTTAAAAGTTTCTCTTAGATTTTAGATTTAAAAAATAATTTAAGTAAAATGTATTATTATTATTATTATAATAAACATAACTCAAAAATGAAAATTGCGTGGTAATAAGTAAATTTAATTATATAATAAATTCTTTTAAAGATCAGGATTGTAATTGGCGCGCAAAAAATTGATAATTATCAGTCGAGTCAATCTTCTTCAACGAGCTCGCCCCATCCCCCTCTTGATGCGCGATGATAAGCAAAGGCGAATCGAAGAAGAGGATGTTGGACATGAAAGTCGTCCTGGCCTTCTATTTTGAATCTTCGCCTCCAGGTAAGTTTTTAAAAAGTTTCTTCCTAAATTCCTGATTTAAAGTTATTTAAGTAAAATCTTATATAATATTTAATAAACAAATTTTTAAAATAGCAATTTCAAATATGAGAACGGGCTCCCTGTCATCGTACGTCCCCGTCGTGGAGCCCGGTAATATTTTTCGATCCCTCCAAAACAATCTCATTCACGACACCAAAAACCGATCGATCACCGATCGAATGGAAAGATAATATAACGCTTTACCGAAGATTTGCCTTATTCGTCTATTTTTCATTTCCGTACATGAACGCATCCCGGCGAAGATTTTCGCGTCCGCGCAATTGTTCATCGGGATGCGTTTCATTGCGACGTTCGTTCGATGGGCGACCGAGCCTATCGTCCGTCCTATTATTTTATTATTTTTTTTTTATATAAACGAGCCGGAACGAATCGATCGACCGAGGTCGTTTCGCGAGCTCGTTCGAATAAAGGCGAATCTTTACGGTATCGTGGTCATATTTTCTTTCTAATCGATCGAAGAACGAGACACATTCACAAACACACACACAGGAGGGTCGAAGATAGCTAAAGCGATGACAAAACTTTGGTACGGACGTTCTGCCGTAGTACCTTGCTCGCGCGCATTCTTTCTTTCTTTCTTTCTTCCTTCCTTTCGGTTTCTTAAAATTTTATCGAGGGAGGAAAATGTTGTTGCTTATCCATTTCCTCTCTCGAAAGCCGGCCGGATAGCAAGCTAGCTAGCGAATATTATAGAAAAAATGGTTTTAGCGTTAATAATGTAACCGGCGAGCGACTATCGAAATTTCTTTCCGATATCCAAAAGGGTTAGATGAGGGCGCTTGGGAAAGCGGACGGGAGGGAGACGATATTCGGAAAGAAATTTTGACTTTCGTTCGTCCCGTTATTAACGTCAGGTTTTTTTCCGGAATGAAAAATTGCGAGTACAGTACGGTATTTTTACTGGCAAATTTTTTTTTGGTTTTAAAATTGAAAGCGGTTCGCACCGCGAATTGAGGTAAAATCGCGATTTTCTTTATGTTTTTTTATCCATCCCTTTTGTGTTTGTTTTTTTTTTTAGATTTAAGGCACTTTTTTTTTTTTAGGTTTTACCATTTTTTTTTTTTTATTTATTTTTTTTAGATTTAAGGACCATTTATTTACTAATGTATATGCAAAACTTTTTCCCTACAGGTGCTGCAGAAGAAACAAAAACACGCGACGGATAACATAGACACACATTCACACACAAACACACACGCACGCGGAAACCTCTTCCGCTTCATTTCCCTATTTCTCAACCAAACGACGTTCGATAGCGGCTACGACCTCCCTCTTCGATTCGGTCGGAATATATTTATCAGTCTTGACGGATAAGTTACCGGTCGGTCATAACAGCCCACACGAAATCCATTGCGTTCTCGATTTTGATAAAGACTATTCCGATCGATGAGAGGAGTCGGTAAACGGCCATCTGACATACGATCGAGATCCGAGGGTGAGAATTTGTCCGAAGCGTTCCAAATAGCGTTAGTTTAGGTTAGATTAGCGGGTCGGTCGATTCGTTGTTCTTCTCTCTCCGACTGTCCTGTCCCTTAAATTAAAATATATCGACCGATACCTAACGAGCGTGCCCAGGGGTTCGCGATTACACATTTTTTCCGACTCTTTTAAAACCCTGATTTCCACTTCTTCTACTATTACCACCTTTTGCTTTTAAACAGTACACTCGCATAACAGACACTATCACACTTACAGGTTTCGAACGCTGATGAGGACGGACACTCACGGGCTCCCTGTCATCGTACGTCCCCGTCGTGGAGCCCGGAAATATCTTCGCATCCCTCCGAAACAATCTCATTCACGACACCAAAAACCGATCGATCATCGCTCGAATGGAAAGATAATATATTGCGTTACCGACCAACGATCCGCCTTATTCGTCTATTTTTCATTTTCGTACATGAACGCATCCCGGCGAAGATTTTCGCGTCCGCGCATTTGTTCGTCGGGATGCGTTTCATTGCGACGTTCGTTCGATGGGCGACCGAGCCTATCGTCCGTCCTATTATTTTATTATTTTTTTTTTATATAAACGAGCCGGAACGAATCGATCGACCGAGGTCGTTTCGCGAGCTCGTTCGAATAAAGGCGAATCTTTACGGTATCGTGGTCATATTTCCTTTCTATTCGATCGAAGGAACGAGACACATTCACAAACACACACACAGGAGGGTCGAAGATAGCTAAAGCGATGACAAAACTTTGGTACGGACGTTCTGCCGTAGTACCTTGCTCGCGCGCATTCTTTCTTTCTTTCTTTCTTCCTTCCTTTCGGTTTCTTAAAATTTTATCGAGGGAGGAAAATGCTATTTCTTATCCATTTCCTCTCTCGAAAGCCGGCCGGATAGCAAGCTAGCTAGCGAATATTATAGAAAAAATGGTTTTAGCGTTAATAATGTAACCGGCGAGCGACTATCGAAATTTCTTTCCAATATCCAAAAGGGTTAGATGAGGGCGCTTGGGAAAGCGGACGGGAGGGAGACGATATTCGGAAAGAAATTTTGACTTTCGTTCGTCCCGTTATTAACGTCAGGTTTTTTTCCGGAATGAAAAATTGCGAGTACAGTACGGTATTTTTACTAGCAATTTTTTTTTTGGTTTTAAAATTGAAAGCGGTTCGCACCGCGAATTGAGGTAAAATCGCAATTTTCTTTATGTTTTTTTATCCATCCGGTTTGTGTGGAATTTTTTTCAGTTTAATTTTTTTTATAAAAGGTTTACCGATTGTTTTTTTTTATTTATTTTTTTTAGATTTAAGGACCATTTATTTACTAATGTATATGCAAAACTTTTTCCCTACAGGCGCTGCAGAAGAAACAAAAACACGCGACGGATAACCCAGACACACATTCACGCACACACACACACACAAACACACATTCACGCGGAAACCTCTTCCGCTTCATTTCCCTATTTCTCAACCAAACGACGTTCGATAGCCGCTAAGCGGCCTCCCTCTTTGATTCGGTCGGAAAGTCTTTATCATCGTAGAAGTACTATATAGTTTAGATTAAGGTAAAATGAAAAGAAAATCGATTATATATATATATGTATATATGCAAACTTCTTTTTTCAAATAAATTTTTGAAAATTCAAATCGTTAATTTTTCCCTTAATTTTACACCCTAGACAATTGTAGTCCAAAGTATTTAAATTTACGGAGAGACTCGGGTGTTTGTCATCGTGGCCAAAACAGTTTAAGCTGACGTAACATTTGTCGGTGGAGCGACCCCGGTAATAATTGCTTTTCGATGCCGATTCTCGTGGCATCTTCATCAAATTTTCAATGATAAGCTTTTTACCGATACTCACTCGATTCCATATGCCTTTTAGCAGCCTATTTCTGTTCTCGAAAGAAAGAAGAACTTGGGCATAGTCTCGAGGAGGATGATTATCTGAATTTTCGTTTCTACTCTCATTGTTATCTATTTCGAAGAATTCCGAGGTTGATAGTACTTTCTTAGTAGCACGTTTATTCGTTTTTTTATTTTCATCGGTAATGGAAATTTTAATAGTCGACTCGTTACCATTACCAAAGATAAAGTTTTGAATTTCGTCTTCACCCAAGAATTTGGCAATTTTGAAACGAAGGATTTTGAAAATTGGAAAAAGGCATTCGTCGTAAGAATATAACGAAATAACATCGCGAGCGTTGTCATCTTCAACCCCATCAACTGAACAAAACTCAACGTGAATTTTTGCCCTTAAAAGGTCTTCCTTTCTGTTATTTTTTAATATCTCTTCCACAATGGCAGATCCTCGCGCGAGCGAAAGTAAAGTTCTATAAGATATATTCACGGGTTGAACAGATATTAACATCGTGATGCGGCCCTGTTTAGTCCTATTTATTGTAGATAATGTGGCTCGAGTTCTTGGAGACAATTCTTACGCATAGGCTTGTAGAATGCTTAATATCCAACTTTATATTTATCGCGCTAGGAAAATAATAGTTAAATTTAATTTATATAATTATTAGATTTATTAGTTAAATGAAAAAAATTACTAATCACTTATATATTATATATAATAATAAAACCATTTTTATTTAGAAAAATTTATTTAAATTAGCAATCTCATTATCTTAAATCAAGAACTATGAAGCGACATCTTTTGTTTCTCGGAAGGAGGAGCGGCCTCTAATAAGAAATTCACGTAGTATGTCGAAGAACCGGAAAGGATAAATAAACTCCAGTCTCTTACCGTTTTCGAGTTAATATTAGGATGTCGGCCTCCTTTTTTAGGGCACTCGATGATTTTAGGTGTGCTACCTTAGCGACAAATCCCTACGTTAATTTAGGGCATGTCAGGCTAACTGCACCTAGTCTTATGTAGTTCATGCTGCGTCGCCGTAAGGCGAATCGAATCAGGACATCTAGGCCTACTCACGTAATCCTATACGTCATCGATTTCACCCAGCACAAATATCGTAATGCATACTTACACATCTGACGACTTAATTTCTAGATAAAGCTCCATCTCTGACAGTCTCGTCGAAGGGTCAGATCTTCTGACACCGTCCCGAATTTCCACGATCGTTCCACCCAACTAAGATGAAAACAAACTGCCTGTCGCATTTACCAGCTGCACCATATCCTTTAGAAATAGTGAATCGCTCATGATTGCATTTACAGCAATAATCAATCCCTCATGAACAATTTTAAATTTCAGCTACTCCTCTTATTCGGCTCATGTCTCATCGTCCTATGTCGCTCAGAATTCTCTCATATATAGTACAGCCAAGCAGCCTTAACTCGTCAATTTGCACTCGCTCAATTTCGGAAATAGAGGAAGAATAGAAGTATCCCATCTCGTACCTTTTTACGAGTTTATATACTTAGCGAAAGGACCGCGAAATCGAACGTCCGCTCTCAAGGGCGTCTCTATTCGACGAAGACACTCCAGTTAAGTATATCTCAGCTCCTCCGAATTCTAGATTCGCTTTGTCTCCTATAATAGTACCAGCGAGGAGCTTTGGGAAGTATTGTCCAGAGCTTTCCAAACTAAAACTAACGGTGAGAGAGCGGATCAGATCGATTCGCTTGCTTCGTCCTCTCTCGTCCTTGGATGACCAGATCCTTTGTACGCCTCTCTTACTACTTATAACTTAATCATACAACATCAGACATTCTTATAGTCGAACAGCTACCATATCCCTCTAGAATCACGAGGCGTCATGTCTATCATCACGTCGCCTAGACAGTGAGCCCATCGTGGCTCACTGGAGTTGTGACCCTCGACTTCCCCAGCAACCATGTTTTCGCGCCACGTGATGCTAACAAACCTTGCTACCAGTAAGCGTAATTATCTCGTATCGCTATCTCTCTTCTACACTACCTCACGGGCAGCTCTGTCCTCGACACTCACACATAGTAACTTCACCCCCTCACACACGAATCCACGTATGACGGTTTATCTATAACACTAATAGCATATACACCTCATGGAATATATCTTTCGATGCACTTCGATCACAGACCAAAGTGACTCAATGCGCGCGACTACGCGTCTATACTACACACACGACGCAGTATTCTATATTCTACAACTCGAAATTATTAATTACGATAGCTCTATATAAGCGCATCAATCATAATCTTCTACTTCAATGACAACTAACACTCTTAGATGTACTGAGCGAAGAACTAAACACGTAACTTGTTCATATACGAATTCTCGTCATCTCGCTATCCAAATCTACAATTTCTTTCTTTTCTTCCTTAATATACCAAGATGCTGGCTATCGTAGGACACACTAATAACATCAGTACATATAAATATACTAGCTCTATAATCTTGCCTCAGTTTACTTTCTAAACCCCTCCATCATAGGCGAATTGAGTTACATAACATACGTAGTATAGCAGTAAATGTTTAGTAGAACCAAAAAATGGATTATATGCTATGTATGGGTATTAATCTGCCGGGGATATTGTGAGTCATCTGGAAAAATATAGAAGAAGAGCTCGAAGATTTTTGTAATCAGTCTCTCTCCTGACGTATGAAGTTCATCTTATCTTTTCAACGGTGGATAAGTAGCTGTGCTCGGTCATGCGTAAGTTAGATAATTCTGTTCAATTTCTACGATAGCTCGCTGTTATTGCACTCTCTCTAGCGATCCAGGAGACAGCCATGATCTCTATGTTAACCAAGACTTATATTCACGGTATAGCACTGCTTGAGGCTGGGTACATACGTCCTTTCCATGGCATTATCTCGTCTAGCCTCCTTATATCGCTCTTACTCTCGTACGCAGTAGATCTACTGATGATAGTCCGCTACATAACCTACGCTGCGCTCGTTATCTATCCTTCCTCTTTCAGCGTTAGCACTAACACTTCGTCGTCACTAGCAGACCATGATGTGTCAATCTCATGTCTGAATCACCTATACTCTACCCTCGACCGGTTCAGTCTCCTTACTTGGCATAATGCAGCACTATGTTGCTGCTCGGACCACGAACAGCTGCTATATACCTAACATGCTGACCTCAGACTACATCTGCGTCCTGCACTCTATATAAAATGCATATGACTCATAAAACACCAGGATATAGTATCAGCTCAGATATACCTTCGCACCACTCGCAAACTCTAACCGAGCGAGAGTAACGCTACTGACATACTCTAGACAGACAGTCTGCACTATGACGAAGACTAATGTAGAGATTATATGTTTCACATGACGCTCTGCTCTCAGGATACTAAGTCGGCATTGTAAGTAATTGCCGCCGACCCAGAGCGATCTCTCTACGACCATCTAACATCACACACTTATCTCTATCCGATAACAGATACAATCTAATTCCATGTTCTTCACGAGTCACTTAGTTTCAGTCATGCCCTTTAGTCAGCCAGGATTTTCAAATCAGTTATGCATCTGTCCATTAATTCCCACTTTTCAGTTTGCAGTTCCATTCGAACAGTCTACGATGCTTGAGGTCAAAATTTTCTCGACATTCGACTTCGGTGGCCTCTTCAACGCCAGCAGCTAAAACGAGTTTTTTTAGCATATGAGAACTGAATACAAACTTTTCTCTTTCCGAATGACCATTAGTCAGAGAAGCCGAATCGCAATGCATGAAAAATTCTTCGCAAAACGAAAAATGTAAAACTATTTCCAGTGTGGTAAAAAAATGGGCTTTATCGAGTAGGCGAATTAGCTTATCGAAGTCGAGGTTGGGAGGGCGATGATACACGTTCAAATATAGGCTGATTTTATTTATATTGTGGAAGACTGATAAGAAATCACACATATTGTCTATGAATTCATAATCCATTATTACTACTAGTACTTTTGATCGCCCTTCTGGCATTTCTTTTAACCTGAATAGTGTGTAATCATTTTTTTCATTCCTCTTTTCTCCCTTTTGACATTTGATTTCGAAGTCGACTACGTTCGGGAAAATTTCCAACACTTTAGGAATGTTGATTGTTCCCACCTTTTTCTCCATAATTAATTTTAATGTTTTAATTTTGATTAATGGCCTCGCATTTGTAATCGCTCTATTAAAATTTGTTAGGCTATCTAGATCTATTATTAATGTTTTCAAATGGACGTACCCGGTATTTAATTTACAAAAAAAATTAGCACTGTCTTCGAGGATTTGGTCTCCCCGTATTGTAAATTTTATGGCGCTAGGAATCTTACGGTTAAAATTATTGTAGGGTTTCTGCAGCAAATATTCGACTGAATTTGTTAAAAGATTGGGATCCCCTTTTATTATTTCTTGGAGTGTCACAAACCTGCTTAGGTCGAGAACATTTCCATCGAAGAGAATTTCTTTCTGCAGCCGGCACCTCTCGGATTTTTTTTGGAACAGAGCGTCGTCGTCACAAACATCGCGCGCCGTGAGAGCAGCTATTGCTCGCAAGTGCAAAGACATTTTTATGTAAAACCTCGCACGAGCTACGGGGTTTAAAACGGAAGAAAAATATTAAAAACGTTGGAGATCTCCTATCTGGTAGCTGCGTCTCACTGATTTTGATGTTTTTCCAACATTGGGCTGCTATTTATTTATAAGCAAATTATAACACCGCATATGTATTTCGCAATAAAAAATTAATTATTTTTTATTAATTGATTGATATATGAAAAATGTTTATTGTTATGAGATAAATTTTATTTCACTTTTTTACTAATAATAATTTCAAAAATTTATAAAGAACTGGCTTCGCAATTTCCCAATATTGAAGTCAGTCGGGCAAAAATAAAGCTTTCAATTTTTAAGGACAATATTCGGTTGAAAATATAATAATAATAATAAGAACTCATAAGAAAATTGCTTCAAATTCCAACATGGAAACCAAGCATACTAGCCGATGAGAAGTTTTTGCGAAGGAAACTCTTCTATTCCTAATTTTTAAACTTTTAAAATTGGGAAATATGTTGTCGATTATCCCACTGCTTTGTTCCTCAATATCCGCCCAAAAAAATTTTGCCTTAAATTTTTTTTCGTGTTCCTTGCAATTGAAATTTTCACTTATATTCGTTCACCTAAAAAACTAATGATTAATTTCTAAGTTAAATAAATAATAAATAAATTTATTTTTTTTTATTCTTGGCGTATATAAATGGAGTCGAAAGAAAATATTTTTTATCATTAAGTAACGTCGCTTCGCTGAATATCGTTTATAGAGCAGTATCTGACAATCGAAAGAACTCTATATTATACCGTAGTTGTGATTGTTTTTGGTGAAGAAAATATAACCGCGCGACCTTAATAATTTTTTGAACTATAATTCAATAATTATTAACTCGAAATGGAAAAGAACGTGAAAGCTTTGCAAGATTTAGCGATGACAGCCGTTTTCGAAACATCGTCCCTCCGAGATGCATTCAAAGTTTCGGATTCGAAAAAGTTCGCGGTATACTGTGATCTGATTGTGAATCATTTGACTGAAAAATACGGGGCGAAGGAATTAAATTTCAACCTCCTCTTACCGCTATTCGATTCAGCCGAAGAGATAACCACCTCGGCGAGCTTTCTAGAGTTTCTTGAAAATGCGACGCAGAATCCGTACAGGACGACCGAATCAATAGCCCTGACGTTGACCAAGTATATGGTCGAAGAAAGTTTAACCGATGGTGTTCCTGCGGTTGCTAAAACCGCTAAAGTTTTAAGAACAATCGGAACCGGATACGAACGTTTAAAATCTTTGATTATTTCTTTGGACCAGCATGAAACTTTTATAAAATTAACGAATTTAATGAAAGAAAAGCAACATCAACTGTTATTTCGTGTCGAGAAGCTAGAAATTATTAATACGAGCACTAACCCTCTCTTCCATGACGACTTTCTCAAAATGTTAAGAAATATTTCGATCTTATTTCCAAATCTGATCGCGTTAAAACTAATATGCAGATGTCGCAATAGGGGGAAAAACGGAACTTCTCCAACTAGGAAAGAAGTTTTCGAAGAGAAGGAAGATGAGGAAGATGTTGAATTGCCAGAATTTCATTTTCCTTTTTTAAAAGAATTAACTCTGGATTATAACAACATAAGGGAAATGATCGAAATCTCACCATTGTTTAGCTTACAAAAAATCGGAATACGTTTAAACGATAAACACTCATCTACTACTGTTGATACCGGTCTTGTAACAGAATTAGCTATAAAAACTGGGGTAAAAACGTTAGAATTGATTTTCGGTTTCTATTCGGAAGAAGAAGTATTTCCCAGACCCCCCTATCATCTGTTTGCAGACAAATACTTTACGTGCGGTAGTTGTGATAACAAAAATTTATCCAAATTAGTCGTAGTTGTTCAGATCGAAAACAGAAGAATAATCGAATGGGAAATCAGCGAAACTACGCCACCATTCGAAAAGCGAGTAAAATTATCGAATGAGGAAGATAATGATAATGATAATAATGATGTTAATGATGTTAATGATGATGATGTATTTCAGGATTTATTAACAATGTTGCAATATAATATCAGGGAACTTCTTACTAAAGATCATGAGAAAAGCGAAATAGAAATACCATTCTGTCTCTCTTGCAAAGGAATTTATGCGGTTATGATACTGTTTACGCGTCAGTACACAAAAAATCGTAAACAAATATGTCATATACACACGGGTGAAACATGGCATAAGGAAATAGAAAAGAAAGTAATCGATTCCTGGGATACCATAAATTTCAGAAATCAGTTGCGAAGGAGTATTAGAAAGACGGATGGTTCCTTGGAATTGAATTTACCAAACGTTTGTCAATTCAATGCTGTCCTTAAAAGAAACGAAAATCTCGATACCCTTTCTAAAATCCAATTTCAAAATGTGTATATTTTGAGATTATCGTACGACGAAATATTCAGAAAACATGGACCAAATCGTGATTGCGGTTATTTGAGTAATAAAATCATCGAAGCGTTTCCGAATTTGACTAACTTAGAAATCGAAATAAATAAGAATTATTTACGTACGCTTTTGGGAGTAATAACTAGCGAAGATTACGGAATGATACCAAATGATGAAAATGAAGCCACTTTTAAAAATTTGTTGGAATTAAAGGTCGATTTTTCTAGTGTTTTACTCGATATTTGTCGCGTGTCTCCAAATCTAGAAACTGTCGTTATATTCTTCGGAGGGCAACACTTCGATCCTTGCAGAATTTACGATATTTTGGATGTTACTCGTTCTTTGAAAAAAAAAGTAGTAGAATTTAATTTCGATAAATGCTTACTAAAAAAGAAAGTATTGGAAATGCACTTTAGAGAGTGCGATGATCCTACACACGGAACTAATCTCAGCCAACAGTTAGAAAAAATTGTGGTGACTATGGCAGATGTTTCTAGAGGTCCCATCTTTCGATGGAATATAAAAATATATGATGATTTTTCCGAGATACCCACTTTGCCAGATCACTTTGATGATGCTGGTGCTTTGAAAGATCCTCTTAAGTTATGGTCTTTAAAAGATGAAATATATTTTCGTAACCCAAATATTTTTTTTAAAGTCGTAGGTTTAATTTTCGACCCACGGCCGAAAACTTTTCATTTGGTCTTCCACTCTATTAATAATCATATGTTTTTTAGGAAGCTTTTTGAAGTGGTTACAAATACGATGACATTATACAGATTAAGCCGCTCAGGTTGCATTAATATTTAATTTTTTAATTATTTGTATAAAAGAATAAAAATGGTCATTTGCATAAAAGAATAAAAATAGTCATTAAAGTTCGTTTGTTTTATTTATGAACCCGTGTTTTTACTGGTGA
>JABUQX010044457.1:0-45000 GCA_015478945.1 Trachelipus rathkii | reverse complement strand
TTTTTGGGTTCCTTTCGAAACGTCACTAATAATATAAGTGGTGCCCCTTACGGGACATCGCGAAAGCGGCTAGAACGCTCTTCAAATACCATTTTCTTTAAGCTTAAACTAAATCGTCATTTCCGATTATGACGTCAATATACGTGACGCCATGATCGGGGAACTGATATAAGTCGAAGGTCCAAGTGCAATTCCGAAAAATAATTTCTACTTAAAAAAATTTTGTGTGTTTTTTTTTTTCTTTAAGAATTTTAGATTTTAGCACTTAGACCTTCCACTTATACTTAGACTTCGACTTATCACTTAGACCTCCACTATAATTAAGACCTTCGACTTAGCACTTTGACCTTCGACTTATACTTAGACTCTCGACTTATACTTAGACCTTCGACTTATACTTAGACCTTCGACTTAGCACTTAGACCTTCGACTTATACTTAGACTTTCGACTTAGCACTTAGAGACCTTCGACTCTAGCACTTAGACCTTCGCTTAGCAACTTAGACCTCGACTTTAGCACTTAGACCTTGATTTAATACTTAGACCTTCGACTTATAACTTAGACCTTCGAACTTATACTTAGACCTTCGACTTAGCACTTAGACCTTCGACTTAGCACTTAGACCTTCGACTTATACCTTGACCTTCGACTTAGCACTTAGACCTTCGATTTTACTTAGAACCTTTGACTTATACTTAGTTCCCGTTGAAACGCTCACTTATATCGAGTTGAAAGCGAGTTTGATACACTAAAAAGTGGGCATTTGAAAGCGTTCAGCCGCTTTTGCGATTCCCGTAAGGCGACAATATACTAAAGTGACGTTTCGAAGGGAACCGCAAAAACGATTTAACTTGATCGCGCAACACCCTTATAAACTATCACTTCAACCCCATATAGTGACGTCTTAACGGGAACTGATATAAGACAAAGGGGCCTAAGTGTGAAAATCTAAAAAACAGAGAAAAATAATTTCCCAAATTTTTAAGTCGAAATTATTTTTCGGGATTTTAGCACTTAGACCTTCGACTTATATTAGTTCAACAAACAAACGAACGAACGGTCAGACGAACAAACGAACTCAAAACATACTATATTCTTCCGAACGGAACATCAACTCACTCGCTCGACCCACGCTCAGCCCACGCTCAACCCACGCTCAACCCACGCGCAACCCACGCTCAACCCACGCTCAACGCACGCTCAACCCCACGCTCAACCCACGCTCGACCCACGCTCAACCACGCTCAACCCACGCCAACCACGCTCACCTCACGCTCAACTCAACGAAATAATCTCAACCCACGCTCGATCCACGCTCAACCCACGCTCGACCTACGCTTGACCCACGCTCAACCCACGCTCGACCTACGCTTGACCCACGCTCAACCCACGCTCGACCTACGCTTGACCCATGCTAAATCCTCGCTCACGCTCACGACCGTGTGTATGCACTTCGCTCTAATACCTACGTCATCACGCTCGCACCACGCGTCCAGACCATATAGTGACGTTTCAACGGGAACTGATATAAGTCGAAGGTCTAAGTGCAATTAATTCGAAAACTACGCTAGATTCCACGAATGTTATTAGTTTTCTTGTAGCTATCGTAGTTTTTATCGTAGTTATTTATTTAATTTTTTTTTTAAAAAATCATTTAGTTTAGTTACCTCTAAAAATTAATTAACATAGAAAACTGAATTTAAGGGTGACTAAATTAAAAAAAAATTAAATAAATGCGCGAATGAATAACGGTAAAGCAAAAGTGTTAAATATATATATATATATATATATATATATATATATATATATATATATATATATATATTATATATAATATAATATAAATTATATATATATATATATATTATATATATATATATATAAATATATATAATATATATATATATATATATATATATATATATATATATATATTATATATATATTATATATATATATATATATATAGTATATATATATATATATATATATATTATATATATATATATATATATAAAACAAACGATTATCAGAATAAATTGATATTCCATCACAAATTTTTAAATTTTTTTTAGTGACCTTTAGTTTTGTCCCGACGAAGATATATTAGAATACATTTTTCGTTTCTAAGTTCGTTCAAACGTATTTTAGACGAGGTGTCCTAACTTTAATGACGTTTCATTTGTCTCGATCCTTTATTTGTTGTAACATCGAGGTTCGAACTTTCGTCGCCTTCAAAAAATTTTGAAAAGTCTCGAGAGCTTTTTAACAAATGCCAAAAAAAAATTCGTGTTTGAAAACTCAGACCTCGAAGTTTCTGCAAATAAGGAATCGGGACAAACGAACCGTCACTAAACGTTCGACCAATCGCGTAAAATACGTTTGAACGAAGTTAAAAACGAAAAATGTATTCTAATATATCTTTGCCGGGACTAAACGATTCGCCAATAAATCCAGTCGACTTTTCGAGGCGCGAAAGAGTAAAGATAAAGCAAAAGTGTTAAATTTATATATAAAAAACAAACAAACAAACAAAAAAGAAGCAAAAACGCAAGATATTTGCTCCAAGGTTTAAAGTTTATTTAGTGACCTTTCGTTTTGTCCCGGCAAATATGTCCTAGAATACATTTTTCGTTTCTAAGTTCGTTCAAACGTATTTTAGACGAGGTGTCCTAACTTTCGTGACGTTTTATTTATCTTGATCCTGTATTTGTTGTAACATCAAAGTTCGAACTTTGGTCGCCTTTAAAAAATTTTGAAAAGTCTCGAGGGCTTTTTAACAAGTGCCAAAAAAAATTCACGTTCGAAAACTCAGACCTCGAAGTTACGGTAAATAAGGAATCGGGACAAATGAACCGTCACTAAACGTTCAACCACACTCGTAAAATACGTTTGAACGAAGTTAAAAACGAAAAATGTATTCTAATATATATTCGTCGGGACAAAACGAAGCGTCACTAAACAAGGTCGACTTTTCGAGGATTGATATAGACTATTATTTATTTAATTTTTTTTTTAAAATCATTTAGTTTAGTTATCTCTAAAAATTATTTCTCATAGAAAACTGAATTTAAGGGTGACTAAATTAAAAAAAATTAAATAAATTCTAATATATCTTCGTCGGGACTAAACGAATCGCCAATAAATCCAGTCGACTTTTCGAGGCGCGAAAGAGTAAAGATAAAGCAAAAGTGTTAAATTTATATATAAAAAACAAACAAACAAAAAAGAAGAAAAAAACGCAAGATATTTGCTTCAAGGTTTAAAATTTATTTAGAGACCTTTCGTTTTGTCCCGACGAATATATATTAGAGTACATTTTTCGTTTCTAAGTTCGTTCAAACGTATTTTAGACGAGGTGTCCTAACTTTAGTGACGTGTTATTTGTCCCGATCCTTTATTTGTTGTAACATTGAGGTTCGAACTTCGTCGCCTTCATAAAAATTTTGCAAAAGTCTCGAGAGAGTTTTTTTAACTGAGTCGAAATTATTTTTCAAAGAATTTGCACTTAGACTTCGACTTATACCAGTTCCCTAAGCGGCGTCACTATATGACGTCCATAATCGCTTTAACGATAGTTCGAGCTTAAGAAAATGGTATAACGAAAAAATGTATTCTAATATATTCTTCGTCCGGACAAAACGACGCGTCACTAAACCATAGAATGTTTACGTATGTAGACTATTATTTATTTAAATTTTTTTTAAAAAATCATTTAGTTTGGTTACTCTAAAAATTAATTAACATCAGAAAACTGAATTTTAAGGGGTGACTAATATTAAAAAAAAATTAAAATAAAATGCGCGAATGAATAACGGTAAAGCTAAGATATAATATACATATATATATATATATATATAATATATATATTAATATATATATATATTATATATATAATATTATATATATATATATATATTTATATTATATAATATATATATATATATCATGGCCATATAGGGGTCCCTTCGGCTCGAGCCCCCTTAAAAGGAGTTTACCCTTTTTAGGGGGCCTCGAGCCGATGGGGGCGAAGGGGGGGATGTTTCATCCCCCGGAGGGGATGGTCGGAGGAACCCCCGCGACACCCAAAACCAAAGAGCGGGGGTTCCGGAGACCATCCCCGGAGGGGGGGATTAGTCCCCCCCCGTAGTCCACCTAGAATGCCGAGAGACCCGACTCTGACATCGGGGGTGGTCTACCCGTGGGTTATTCGTTAGTTTAACACCCCTAACCTCCGGCGCGCCCTATTTTGACGGTCAAAGTCTTTTTTTTCTGTGCCATGCATAGCAACAATGTGTATGCCTTACTGTAGGTGCTGTTGTTCTCTAGTTACATGTGCATGTCAGCTTGAACACTACTATAATATATTATAATATATATATATATATATATATATATATAGTATATATATAATATATATATAATATATATATAATATATATATATATATATAATATATTATATATATATATATAATATATTATAATATATTATATATATATATATATATAATATCGAATTATATCGATATATCCAATACTCGATATATCGATATAGTTCGATATATCGAATATAGAAGCTCAGACGAAAATATTGAATTTTACCGCAATTTTCTTACGTTGATTTCCACGAATGTTATTAGTTTTCTTGTAGCTATCGTAGATTTTCGAGAAAAAAAAATCAAATAGCCCCAAAAAATCAAAAAACATTTTTTTGCCAATTTTAGAACAATTTTCTTACGCTGATTCCACGAATGTTATTAGTTTTCTTGTAGCTATCGTAGTTTTTTGAGAAAAAAAAAATATCACAAAAAGAATAAAAAAAATTTTTTTTTTCATTTTTAGAACAATTATCTTACGCTGATTCCACGAATGTTATTAGTTTTCTTGTAGCTATCCTAGTTTTCGAGATACCTAGAAAATAATTTCCCAAAAAATTTTAAGTCGAAATTATTTTTCGGAATTTGCACTTAGACCTTCCGACTTATATTATTTCAACAAACAAACGAACGAACGGTCTGAGTATAAGTCGAAGGTCTAAGTTTAAGTCGAAACTACGATAAGCTACAAGAAAACTAATAACATTCGTGGAATCAGCGTACGATATTTGTTCTAAAAATGGAAAAAAAAATTTTTTTGATTTTTTTTGTTATTTATTTTTTTTCTCGAAAACTACGATAGCTACAAAAAAAATAATAACCTTTTTGGAATCAGCGTAAGAAATTTGTTTTAAAAATGGAAAAACAATTGTTTCCTTGTACCTATCGTAGTTTTCGAGAAAATAAAATAAATAACCAAAAAAATCCAAAAACAAATTTTCATATTTTCAGAACAAACGAACAAACAAGAAAAGAATCAAAAATCTAAGATATTCCCTCCAAATTTTCAAATTTTTTTAATGACCTTTAGTTTTGTCCCGACGAAGATATATTAGAATACATTTTTGGTTTCTAAGTTCGTTCAAACGTATTTGAGACGAGGTGTCCTAACTTTAATGACGTTTTATTTATCTTGATCCTGTATTTGTTGTAACATCGAGGTTGTTTGAACTTTCGTCGCCTTAAAAAATGTTGAAAGTCTCGAGGAGCTTTTAACAAGTGCTAAAAAAAATTCACGTTCGAAAACTCGGACCTCGAAGTTACGGCAAATAAGGAATCGGGACAAACGAACCGTCACTAAACGTTCGACCACTCGCGTAAAATACGTTTGAACGAAGTTAAAAACGAAAAATGTATTCTAATATATCTTTGCCGGGACTAAACGATTCGCCAATAAATCCAGTCGACTTTTCGAGGCGCGAAAGAGTAAAGATAAAGCAAAAGTGTTAAATTTATATATAAAAAACAAACAAACAAAAAAGAAGCAAAAACGCAAGATATTTGCTCCAAGGTTTAAAGTTTATTTAGTGACCTTTCGTTTTGTCCCGGCAAATATGTCCTAGAATACATTTTTCGTTTCTAAGTTCGTTCAAACGTATTTTAGACGAGGTGTCCTAACTTTAGTGACGTTTTATTTATCTTGATCCTGTATTTGTTGTAACATCGAGGTTCGAACTTTCGTCGCCTTTAAAAAATTTTGAAAAGTCTCGAGAGCTTTTTAACAAGTGCCAAAAAAAATTCACGTTCGAAAACTCAGACCTCGAAGTTACGGCAAATAAGGAATCGGGACAAATTAACCGTCACTAAACGTTCAACCACTCGCGTAAAATACGTTTGAACGAAGTTAAAAACGAAAAATGTATTCTAATATATATTCGTCGGGACAAAACGAAGCGTCACTAAACAAGGTCGACTTTTCGAGGATTGATATAGACTATTATATATTTATTTAATTTTTTTTTAAAAATCATTTAGTTTAGTTACCTCTAAAAAATTATTTCTCATAGAAAACTGAATTTAAGGGTGACTAAATTAAAAAAAATTAAATAAATTCTAATATATCTTCGTCGGGACTAAACGAATCGCCAATAAATCCAGTCGACTTTTCGAGGCGCGAAAGAGTAAAGATAAAGCAAAAGTGTTAAATTTATATATAAAAAACAAACAAACAAAAAAGAAGAAAAAACGCAAGATATTTGCTTCAAGGTTTAAAATTTATTTAGAGACCTTTCGGTTTGTCCCGACGAAGATATATTAGAGTACATTTTTCGTTTCTAAGTTCGTTCAAACGTATTTTAGACGAGGTGTCCTAACTTTAGTGACGTTTCATTTGTCCCGATCCTTTATTTGTTGTAACATCGAGGTTCGAACTTTCGTCGCCTTCAAAAAATTTTGAAAAGTCTTGAGAGTTTTTTAACGAGTCGAAATTATTTTTCAGAATTTGCACTTAGACCTTCGACTTATACCAGTTCCCTAAGCGGCGTCACTATATGACGTCATAATCGCTTTAACGTAAAAACATTCGTGGAATCAGCGTAAGAAAATTGTTCTGAAATGGCAAAAAAATTTTTTTTGGTTTTTTTGTGGCTATTAATTTTATTTTTTTTCTCAAAAAACTACGATAGCTACAAGAAAACTAATAACATTCGTGGAATCAGCGTAAGAAAATTGTTCTAAAAATGGAAAAAAAAAATTTTGATTTTTTTTTGGGTTTTTTATTTTTTTTTCTCGAAAATACGAATAGCTTCACTGAGAAAACTTAATAACATTCGTGAACTCAGCGTAATTAATTGTTCTAAAAATTGCAAAAAATTTTTTGATTTTTTGGGGCTATTTTTATTTTTTTTCTCGAAAACTACGATAGCTACAAGAAAACTAATAACACTCGTGGAATCAGCGTAAGATAGTTGTTCTGAAAATATGAAAATTTGTTTTTGGATTTTTATTTATTTATTTTATTTTCTCGAAAACTACGATAGGTACAAGGAAACTATTGTTTTTTCCATTTTTTAAAAGCAAATTTCTTACGCTGATTCCAAAAGGTTATTATTTTTTTTGTAGTGGCTATCGTAGTTTTTGAGAAAAAAAATAAATAACCAAAAAAAATAAAAAAATTTTTTCCATTTTTAGAACAAATATCTTACGCTGATTCCACGAATGTTATTAGTTTTCCTTGTAGCTATCGTAGTTTTTTAGAGTTTTTTGCACTAGACCTTCGACTTATATCTCTGACTGTTAGTTCGTTTGTTTGTTGAACTAAAATAAGTCGAAAGTCTAAGTGCAAATTCCGAAAATAATTTCGACTTAAAAATTTTTGGGAGAAATTATTTCTCTGTGATTTTTTTAGATTTTCCACACTTAGACTTGACTTATATCAGTTCCCGTTGAGACGTCACTATATGGGGTTTAAGTGATATAGTTTATACCTTAAAAGGTGTTGCGCGATCAAGGTTAGATCGTTTTTCGGTACCCTTCGAAACGTCACTATAAGTATGTGTCGCCTTACGGGATCGCAAAAAGCCGGTCTGAAACGCTTTCAAAATACCAGTTACCTAACTAAACTACTTCACATCCGATTATGACGTCAATATAGTGACGCTGATCGGGAACTGACATGTCGAGGTCTAAGTGCAAATTCCGAAAAAAAATTTGGAATAAAAAAAAATTTGTGTATTTTTTTTCTTTGAGAAATTTTAGATTTTATTAGACCTTCGGCTTATACTTAGACCTTCGACTTATACCCTAAACCCTTCGACTTAGCAGTTAGACATTCGACTTAGCACTTAGACTTTCGACTTATACTTAGACCTTCGACTTAGCACTTAGACCTTCGACTTAGCACTTAGACCTTCGACTTATACTTAGACCTTCGACTTAGCACTTAGACGTTCGACTTATACCTAGGCCTTCGACTTTACTTAGACCTTCGACTTAGCACTTAAACCTTCGACTTATACTTAGACCTTCGACTTATATCAGTTCCCTTCGAAACGTCACCATATCGGGTTCAACGATGGTTTATATCCAAATTTTCAAATTTTTTTAGTGACCTTTAGTTTTGTCCCGACGAAGATATATTAGAATACATTTTTGGTTTCTAAGTTCGTTCAAACGTATTTTAGACGAGGTGTCCTAACTTTAATGACGTTTCATTTGTCTCGATCCTTTATTTGTTGTAACATCGAGGTTCGAACTTTCGTCGCCTTCAAAAAATTTTGAAAAGTCTCGAGAGCTTTTTAACAAATGCCAAAAAAAAAATTCGTGTTTGAAAACTCAGACCTCGAAGTTACTGCAAATAAGGAATCGGGACAAACGAACCGTCACTAAACGTTCGTAAAAACGAAAAATGTATTCTAATATATCTTTGCCGGGACTAAACGATTCGCCAATAAATCCAGACTATTATTTATTTAATTTTTTTTTAAAAAATCATTTAGTTTAGTTACCTCTAAAAAATTATTTCTCATAGAAAAATGAATTTAAGGGTGACTAAATTAAAAAAAAAGCACAATAAATAAATTCTAATATATCTTCGTCGGGACTAACGAATCGCCAATAAATCCAGTCGACTTTTCGAGGCGCGAAAGAGTAAAGATAAAGCAAAAGTGTTAAATTTATATATAAAAAACAAACAAACTAAAAAGAAGAAAAAAACGCAAGATATTTGCTTCAAGGTTTAAAATTTATTTAGAGACCTTTCGTTTTGTCCCGACGAGGATATATTAGAGTACATTTTTCGTTTCTAAGTTCGTTCAAACGTATTTTAGACGAGGTGTCCTAACTTTAGTGACGTTTCATTTGCCCCGATCCTTTATTTGTTGTAACATCGAGGTTCGAACTTTCGTTGCCTTCAAAAAATTTTGAAAAGTCTCGAGAGTTTTTTAACGAGTCGAAATTATTTTTCAGATTTGCACTTAGACCTTCGCTTATACCATGTTCCCTAAGGGCGTCACTATATGCGTCATAATCGCTTTACAACGATAGTTCGAGCTTAGAAAATGGTAATTTGAAAGCGTTTCAGAGCCGCTTTTGCGATTCCTTTAAGGCGAACTATATATAGTGAGTTTCGAAGGGAACCAAAAACGACCTAACGTGATCGCGCGACAACTTTTAGGTATAAACTATCGTTTCAACCCGATATAGTGACGTTTGGAAGGGAACTGATATAAGTCGAAGGTCAAAGTATAAGTCGAAGGTCTAAGTGCTAAAAAATAAAATCTCCCAAAGAAAATAATTCACAAAATTTTTTTAAGTCCAAAATATTTTTCGGAAATTTGCACTTAGACCTTCGACTTACACCAATTCCCTACACGGCGTCACTATATGACGTCATAATCGGTTTGACGACCTAAAAAGGTGTCGCGCGATCACTTTAGGTCTTTTTTGGGTTCCCTTCGAAACGTCACTATAATATAGTGTCGCCTTACGGGAATCGAAAAAGCGGCTGAACGCGTTCAAATGCCATTTTCTTAAGCTCGAACTATATAAACTATCGCTTCAACACAATATAGTGTCGTTTCATTTGTCCCGATCCTTTATTTGTTGTAACATCGAGGTTCGAACTTTCGTCGCCTTCCAAAAATTTTTGAAAAGTCTCGAGAGCTTTTTAACGAGTCGAAATTTAATTTTTCAGAAATTTGCACTTGAACTTCGACTTACCCCAGTTCCCTAGCGGCGTCCTATATGACGTCCATAAATAGTTTCGAGCTTAAGAAAATGGTACGAAAAATATATTCTAATATATCTTCGTCCGGACAAAACGAAGCGTCACTAAACCAAGTCGATTTTTCGAGGATTGATATAGGTATTATTTATTTAAAATTTTTTTAAAAAAAAATCATGTTAGTTTAGTTTACCTCTAAAATTATTTAATAAAATATTTTCTAGGGGTGACTAAATTTAAAAAAAAATTAAATAATGCTCTAAATGAATAACGGTAAAGCAAAAGAGTTAAATATATATATATATATATATATATATATAATATATATATATATATATATATATATATATATATTATATATATATATACAAAAACAACAAACGAACAAACAAGAAAAGAAGGTTTCAAATTTATTTAGTGACGTTTCGTTTTGTCCTTACGAAGATATATTATAATACATTTTTCGTTTCTAACTTCGTTCAAACGTATTTTAGACGAGGTGTAATAACTTTAGTGATGTTTCGTTTGTCCCCATTCTGTATTTGTCGTAGCTTCGACGTCCGAACCTCAGTCGACTTCAAAAAAAATTTGAAAAGTCTCGAAAGCTTTTTACGAACGCCAGAAAAAAAATTACGCGTTCGAAAACACGGAGTATTTTCATCATATTACTTACAAGGCGAAATCATTTTTCGGATCTTCTGCGCGCTGAATTATAAGAACAGTTACGGGGATATTTTAATACACATCTTCACGAAAATCGGCGACCCGTCTCTCTCCGTGGCCGCCCTTTTGAAAACGAAAAAACTAAATTGAAACTCATCGTCGAAGCGATAATCGCAGACTACCTCGGGCCTCGTAGCTACCTCAAAAATCATCGATGGAAGAAAGCCGTAACGAAAAACGAGCTGAAAAGGTTCCTCGATAAACGCTTGGACAATCTAGAAGTTACCCCGCATTTCAAAACCCGCCCGTTAACAACTTGCGAAGATAAGGAAAACATCGGCGACTTCGCGTTAGAGGACCTCGAGAAAATGACGGAAGAAGAAGAATACGGTTCGTCGGAAGAAATCGTAGATCAAATTTTTGGTTACAGGAAAATGTTCTGCAACGCGGTCGAAAGCACGTCGAGCTTAAAATTCGGGATGTAGATATATTATCTTTATAAGCAAATATTCGTATATAAAGGTAAGAAAAATCACATGAAAATATTATAGAAAACGTAAATGTCAGCAAAATATTTAAAAAAATAAAAATAGCAAAACGAGAGATAATGGTGAAAATGATAAAACATATGAATAAAATTTTTTTAATATTAAAAAATTCGAATCGGAAAACTTTTAAAAATATACAAAATCTTAAATCTAAAGCTATAATTATTAAAGTTATTATAGATAGAAGCATTAAAAAAATGTTACTCTAATAAAAAACTAAAAAAAAATCACTAAATAGAAATAAAATATTTTAAAAGGATATAGAAGATTAGCAAAATAAAGAAACGAGTGAAAATTATAATTATTTACTCTTCACCACCGCGCCTCGCGAAAGATGCGTCGCGGCGCCCTTCTCGAAGCCTTAACCAACCAACTAGGAAATCAGGAAGAAGGAGTTCTATCGCTTCATCGATCGGGAATTTGGCTGAAGCGTTGCAGCGTTCTATTGACGATGTGCTCTTTCGATACGTCGAGAAGTTCATTCTTTAATTCTCGCATAGCGTATTCGTAAAAACTTTCGACATTTTTTGGCAATGCGTCGGCCATTTTTTAGTTACTTAGGCTTTTGAAAGCGTAGCAAAACAACTTTTTTTCATCGAAGATTTCACGGATCGTTTCTTTGGATAAACCGTATTCTTCTTCGGCCATTTCCTCGAGGTCCCCGATATTGAAATCGCCCACGTTTTTTTCATCTATGAAAGTTTTCAAAGAGCGCTCTTCTTCAAATTTCTTCGTGTAAATATACAAGTTCATAACAGCGTCCGCAGAGATAGTCCGGCTTAGATTCTTCTTTCTCCGTTCCCCAAACGTCCAAATGATTAACGGATGAGGTTAACACGAATTTGGTCATCTTTATTTGGACAGGAATTTCAAATTTTGGGAATTCTCCGATTAGTTTTGGCATGGATTCCACAAACTCCGTAAGCCTAAAAGCTTCTCTTCTTAGGTCGAATAAAGTCAAGTTAAACTCCATCAAACATTTATTTAAATCCATCCGACATCAGCGACTTCATCACCCGTACGCAGAGTTCTATTTTCTGCTTCGAGTAGAACGGGGCCATCGCGTATCCTCGATTATTTTCCAGGTACATTTCTAAATGAAATTTCCATCGACGAAACTTTCTCTTCAGAGAGCTAATGCATACGGTACTTTTTACGACGTACTCGAGGTGCAACGTGCGAGGAACGCCGGATATTAAGAGTATTATTTCTAGAATGCTTTCGACCCTTTCAGGATGAATCTCGAGAAAAATGTACACTTCGGTCGTTGAAATAGTGTCCCGAGATTCGTTGAAAATAGTATTTTTCTCTTAATCGTACAACGGCGGGCGGAAACACACTTTCGGAGTCACGATGATGTAATTACCCTCGACGACGTCTAAAACGATTTCTTTTTCGTAGCGGCCCGTCTCCGTATAGACGGATCTCCTGGGATTTTCCAATTCTAATATCGCGCAGGCTTTTCCTTCGACGATGACGCTGTAGACATTTATCTTCAAAGTAGCCATTTTGAGTAATAATAACAATCCAAAAAGCGGTAGAGTTGTAGGTGTAATTTATGTTTTCAACACTTCCCATGGAATTTACAAAGAAGACACCCCTGTACGAGAAATATATATACGCAGCTGCATTCTTTCCTTATTGGGGCTTATTAGCGTCCGCTAATTATTTGGTAGGTGTACGACAGCGACTCTCATTTTCGATCCAATCCGAGAAGAAGCCCTTTATATACGCTTAGTTACCAGTGCGTCACGCTGATGAGTCAGGGATTTTGCGATAAATAAAAATAAAAATATTTTTTCTTTTATTTAATCAACCAACTAATAATAATAATATAATAATAATAATAATAATAATAATAATAATAATAATAATAATAATAATAATAATAATAATAATAATAATAATAATAATAATGATTATACTAATAATATTTTTTTTTAAAATATTAGCTAAAATATTCATGAAGAGTGAGAAAGAGAGAGACAAACATCTATAAATTAAGACTCTCGCATTTCTATCGTTTATTAACCCCCGAGACTGCTAGCAGTAAGGAAGTGTCTTCCTAATTAAAAGGTATCCTCATTTACGATATCGTTTTACATAAGATGACGCCAGTTTGCGGAGCGAAGTGCAGACTCCGGTGTTCCCAAAGCGTGCCTCCAAAAATTGCTAAAGACATTTGCGACGCGTATTGGAAACTAAGGAGCTCGGCTCGTCGACGAGAATTCATCGCGTCTCACGCGGAACCCATTGCACCAAAGAGGGAAGATGTAGTAGACGACGTCTCTCGCTGCGGCCGAAAAAGAGAGTTTAAAAACGCGTTTTACTTCGAGGTCGAATGCGGCGAGCGCCTTCGCGTATGCAAGACTTTTTTCAAGAAAACTCTCCATATCACGGATAGACCCATCAGGACTGCGATCGAAAGGAAAAACAATAGAGGGAGGGTCAACACCGCCGCCACAGCCAAAAACTCGTCGCGAGGAAAACGCGCGAAGGACATCGGTAGTAGTCTTATCAAAGACGATATTCGAGAGCACATTAGGTCGATTCCAAAAATAAAAAATCATCATATAGGGATATCGGTGCCGGCCCACGTGTCAGAACGACTCTACATATATCGCGGCAAAACCATCAGAGATCTTCATCGGGATTACGTGAACGAATACGGAGAGAAAATGGAATCATCGGCTGATAAAGAGCGGCGACAGCGTACGTGCGGTAACTACAAAATGTACGCCAGAATATTCAGGAATGAATTTAACATATCTTTCTTCGAACCTCAAATAAATCGGTGTGACGAGTGTTTAGCCTACCTCAAAGCGGACGGAGCTGCAAAAGAGGAGCTACGGGTAAAACACACCCAGCATCTTAAGGAGATTGAACTGTCGCTCGCGCAACAAATAGACGATGAAGCGAAGGCTTCCGTTTCCTTCGGCGATGGCGATCACGTCGTGGCTTACTATAAACTTCAAGACCCATTCGTATGTCCGAGGAGCGATGGCGAGGGCGCAACTTCCCTTTCGTCGAGCTACTACGCTCCGAAATTAAATATTTTTAATTTTACTGTCTTCGAACCGAAGGGAAATTCGACGACATCTTGCTATATTTGGGACGAAGGAGAGGGCGCAAATGGGCCCGCCGAGGTAGCTTCCGGCATTTCGAGGTTCATCGAAAAGGTATCGCAAAGAACCGATAAAGGAAAAAACGTTGATCTCGTTTTCTATTCCGATAAATTCGGCAGGTCGGAGGCCCTCGATAATATCATCGCGGCCTATATAGGCGCCTTCGAAAATTTTCCAAACGTTACATCCATAACGCACAAATTCGCCATTAGGGGACACTTTGACGACAACGACAAACGATACAGGCGCATCAATTCGTTCTTCGATAAACTGAGAGAAGCGAATCTGAAATCCGCGTTCATTCGAGACCTAGAACATTACAATTCCAGCGTCAAAAGAGGGATGAGAACGAAGGGTGCCTTCGCGATGCACGAAATGAATCATCGCGACTTCTACGACTTTAAAGAAAGCGTCGGAGTTAATTTGGCGAATAATATCGAGAACGTGATCGTACACCCTGAAGATTTAACAGTATTTAGGATTGAAAAGGAGAGACCGCGAGTGTTGTTGTACGAAGAAACTTTTAGGAAGAAAGGTCATCGTTTTAAAAGGGTTTCTCTCCGATACAGCCTCAAGCCGGTGTTACGACCGCCTCAAATCGAAGTGGAAATAGAAGAAACCTTAGAATCCACCGAAGAGATAGACGTCCCGAGCTTCAACTTTAAACCACCCGTATATTACAGTAATTTACTTTCGTAATCACACTATATTCAGTCATCTTACACATATATATATATATATATATATATATATATATATATATATATATATATATATATATATATATATATATATATATATATATATATATAATGCAGATATAAAATAGATAAAAATTAAATAATATTGTAATAATTTAAAAAATATTATAATATTGTAATAAAGTAATTAAAGCAAATTACTTATATAAATTCACACGTGTTTAATTATCTTTTTTATTTCGCAATCGACACTTGACGGGGAAGCATGGAACCGCTCTGCGATAAAAATTGCCGCCATGGGTGCCAGGACGTCATAGACGGTTACGCTCGGCGAAAAATTTTGGAAAAGTTTTCTAGCATCAAGAGATCGGAGGATAAGCGAAGATTCCTCGCCAAACACATAAAACAATGTTGTTTAACAATCGATCCAAATCAACGCTGCTATAAACAAAGAAGAATCACTAACGGGTTTTTCTTTTATCACGACGACGGTCTTTTTCGCGTGTGCAAGAAGTTCTTCAAGTTTACGCTTAGAATCCAGGACAAAAATATTAGATCCGTGGTGCGCATGAAAGTTTCGGATCGGAGAAAGAAACCCGATCCTCCTTGCAACGCAAAATGCCGTTACGGATGCTCGAGAGAGATAACTCCGGAAGATAGGTTGACAATTTTTAAAAATTACTTGAAGCTCGGTGACGAAACGACTCAAAGAAACGCTCTAGCGGAACTCATCGAAGGAATTGCGTCGAAATATCGAAAGCCGGCGAAAGATAGCGTAAGGGGCTTAAATAACGGGTTCCATTTATACATCGGAGCTGAAAAACGCAGGGTCTGTAGAGATTTTTTCCAAAATGTTTTTAGTAATGCCGAAAAAACGATCAACTCTGTCATCAGGAAGAAAAACTCGCAAGACGAAAATGATTCCAGAGATCGAAGGAGGAGACGAAAGAAAGATATCGTTGCAGTCGCGAATGAAGAGAGAGAGAAATTATTCGAAAATCTACCAGCCCCATCCCCGAGTGTTTATTAATTAAAGCTCATAGGTTTTCGTATTCCAATCACGATAAATATTCTTATATTTTTTCATATCGAAACAAAGATCGTTTATAAAACAAGTGAATAATTAATTAAATAAATAATAAAGAAAATAAAATCGTTGGTGATATTATTCCTTTCCTCTATTATTGTTAACTTTTAAACGATCAAAATCGTTTATTGAGAGACCGAATAAACAAAAATAGAAGCAAAAACTTCAGACATTCGCTCCAAATTTTCATATTTGTTTAGTAGCGTTTCGTTTTGTAAGTGACTCTTTGTTTTGTCCCGACGATGATATATTAGAATACATTTTTCGTTTTTAGCTTCGTTCAAACGTATTTTAAGCGAGTGATGCTACGTGTAGTGACGTTTCGTTTGTCCCAATTCCGTATGTGTCGTAACTTCGAGGTTTGAGTTTCCGAACGCTTAATATTTTTTTTTCGCCATTCGGAAAAAACTATCGAGACTTTTCAAAATTTTTTGAAGGTGTCTGAAGTTCGGACCTCGAAGTTACGACAAATACTGAATCGGGAAAAACAAAACGTCTCTAAATGTATTATCTCTCGTCTAAAATACGTTTGAACGAAGTTAGAAACGAAAAATGTATCATGATATAACTTGGACGGAACAAAACGAAAAGTCACTAAATAAATTTGAAAATTTAAAGCCAATATCTTACATTTTTTGCTTCTTTTTTTGTTTAACAGTTTTTTTTATATAAAAAATTAACTTTTTTGCTTTATGGTTACTCATTCGAGCCTCGAAAAGTCAATTGGGTTTAGTGACGCTTCCTTTTATCCCGATGAAGATATATTAGAATACATTTTTCGTTTTTAACTTCGTTCGAACGCATTTTACGCGTGTGGTGTTACGTATAGTAACGTTTCGTTTGTCCCGATTCCGTATATGTCGTTACCTGGAGGTTAGAGTTTTCGAACGCGTAATTTTTTTTTGGCATTCGGATAAAGCTATTGAGACTTTTCAAAAATTTTTGAAGGCGTCTGAAGTTCGGACCTCGAAGTTACGACAAATACAGAATCGGGACAAGCGAAAAGTCACTAAAGTTAGGACCTCTCGTCTAAAATACGTTTGATCGAAGTTAGAAACGAAAAATGTATCATAATATAACTTCGTCGGGACAAAACGGAACGTCACTAAATAAATTTGAAAATTTAGAGCGAATATCTTACGTTTTTGCTTCTTTTTTTCTAATTGTTTTGTTATATAAAAATTTAACATTATTTTTGCTTTATGGTTACTCATTCGCGCCTCGAAAAGTCATATATGTAAATAAATATATAGAAATATTGTTCAATTTTATTACGTAGTTTATTTTTATTACTTTTCTCCAAATAAATTTAATTTTTGTAACATATTAATCTTTTTATTTTTTTCTGCTTCAAATTTTTTATCGATGAATTTTCGAGGTAAAGTGAAATCTTAAATATTATTTTATAAATAAAAGATATTTTTCTTCAATTTTATTATTTTGTTGTAGCGTTTTATCAGGTTTTTATGAAGATAAAATTTACAGATATTCTGGTTATAAAACCTGTTACATATTATCAGACGAGTTCAAAATTTGGGGTTTAAAATTTGAAATAACGAAGGTATTTTTATTTTCAATTCCGAAAATTGACTTTTAAAGGTTTCGGGTTCTTTTTGACAAATTCTCGTTTTAATATAGCTGGGGGGTGTGGCAACTCACGTTTTTCGTCGTACTCGTCTATATTTTGAAATATTTCGCTGGTCGTAGACATATTGTCGAGAATTCTCCTCGAAAAAGTAGTTATCAGGGGTCCGGCAAGCGTGATTACGTTTAGACATCTTCCGCTTTTTATGAAGAAAACCACATCGTCGAGGCACATGTTGGGGGATGGGGCTCTCGGAGGTTCTTTTTAGGATGGTGTGATTTGCGTTGAGGGCGCGATTTCTTGAGACATGTTCGTTCTTGAAGTCGAGGATGATCGGGATGAATGATGAAGAGTTAGGCGATCGCTACTATCGTAAATAATTAATTATTTATTTATTATTACGATAGAGATAAAAAATTAATCGTTTTTGATTTATCGTTTATCAGTCCACGTTCCTCGCGGTTGGTTGTTAATGTAGCGGGCGCAAACGATTGTCGGATTTCACTCGTCGATTGTTTGGAAAAATAAAATAAATGATTTTTATAAAACGGTTTTATTTAATTCGTTTTTTACGTAGCTTCAAAAAAATACCTACAACGGAAAGGAAATATATTTTTTGGGTGAAATGTTGTAGGATTTAACGAACACGCGCTACTGCGAAATAAAAGAAATTTTTCGAACACGGCCGTATCGATCCATCGCAGTCCCGGACAAATGAGTTTATTATCACCCAGAACTGTTTATCTATGTCTAATTGTATCTATCGTCTAAAATTATTAACGATAATGATTTTATTTCGATATAACACTAATTAAATTTCATATTTTATTTTAAATATTTTGATTTTCCAGGAAATAGATCGAGATATAGTTCTTTTTAAAGCGTCACTATTTCGTTTTGAGTCCACCGTCTAATCTATTCTTTTTTCTGCTCACTATACGTATAGCGTTAAAACGGAGTGAACCTAATCGCCGTTACGTCAAAGATTGCTCGAAGACGAATCTTAACGTTCATACCCTTAATAAGGAGCGTGGCGATCTCAATTTATTTATTTCTCTCGCCGGTCCACCTATTGTTATAAAGGAGTTTTCAAGGGAACAAAAATGGTCATTCATTTAATCTGTGAATGTTTTGGCACTTTCAGAAACGACACTTTTATAGTTGTTATTCATCTAGTAAATTGTATTCTATAAACTTTTTTATTTTATTTTTTGGAATAATTAAATAAAACAATAAATATATAGTAATTATTTAATTAATATGTGATCCATTTTGTGTGTTTTCAGTGCTGAGCGACCTGAGTGAAAAAATATAAAGAGCCTTACACCCATTTTGGCTTCTCGTTTTGTCATTTTGAAGAGACCTTTCGCGTGCGCTGATCAAAATGACGGCGTTTTTGCATATAAACCTCTACAGCGTCCGCGCCGATCAAAAAGTATATTCCATTTTGGAATTGGAAAATCCCAGATTATTGGACGAGGCAGCAAGTCGCTACAAAGAGATCGTTTTAGATGGCACCGAGGACAGTAAGTACATCATCGTGACTCCTAAGATATTTCTCCGCCCGCCGTTGTACGATCAACAAAACAACATTATTATGGACGAATCTCGAGACACGATTACAACGACCGAGGAATACATATTTTACGAAATCAGTCCGTCGGCAGTCATACTTATTCTGGATATGACGCTCTCTATATCCGGAGTTCGTTGCGATTTAGGTCTCGCATACGACGTAAAAAATACTATAAGTATCGATGTGCTGAAGAAAATGTGTCGACGATGGAAATTACACTCGGAAATCAATATCGAAAAATTTCGAGGTGACCTAGTATCTCTACACGACGAAGAACGCAAAATTGAACACTGCGTAGAGGTGATGAAGTCGCTGATTAAAGAAAGATTTAAAAATCTTGCCTAGATTTTTATATTATACGAAGATCATCGTCTTATATCAGTTCCCGATAACACGCCACTGTAGCGATAATTAATAGACCTCACGAATATCTTACGTTTTTGCTTCATTTTTTGTTTATTTGTTTGTTTGTTTTTTTTTATAAATATATTTAAAATTTTTGCTTTATGGTTATTCATTCGCACCTTGAAAAGTCAATTGAGTTCAGTGACGCTTCGCTTTGTCCCGACGAAGATAAACGAAATAAACTTAGGACCACTCTCGTAAAATAATTTCAAAAGAAGTTAAAAACGAAAAATTTATTCTAATATATCTTCGTCAAGACAAAACGAAACTTCACTAAACTCAATTGATTTTTCGAGGCGTGAATGAATAACCTTAAAGCGAACGAAGTTAAAAACGAAAAAATATTCTATTATATCTTCGTTGGGACAAAACTAAATATCACTAAACCCAATCGACTTTTCGAGGCGCGAAAAATAACTTTAAAGCAAAAATGTTGAATTTATATATAAAAAAACCAAACAAACAAAAAAACAAACAAATAAACAAACAGAGAAGCAAAAACTTAAGATATTCCTCCAAATTTTCAAAATTATTTAGCGACGCCTCGTTTTGTCCCGAGTTTTTTCAAACACGATTTTTTTTTGCATTTGATGAAAAAGCCTATAGACATATTATTTATTTAATTTTTTTTAAAAAATCAATTTAGTTTAGTTACCTCTAAAAAATTCTTAATCGAGTAAACTACAGAGACTGAATGGCTCGTCGTAAAACAACATTAAATAAATTCTAATATATCTTCGTCGGGATCAATCCTCGAAAAGTCGACCTTGTTTAGTGACGCTTCGTTTTGTCCCGACGAATATATATTAGAATACATTTTTCGTTTTTAACTTCGTTCAAACGTATTTTAACGCGGTTGGTTTGAAACGTTTAAAGTGACGGTGTAATTTTGTCCCGATCCTTATTTGCCGTAACTTCGAGGTCTGAGTTTTCGAACGTGAATTTTTTTTGGCACTTGTTAAAAAGCTCTCGGAGACTTTTCAAAATTTTTTGAAGGCGAAGAAAGTTCGAACCTCGATGTTACAACAAATACAGGATCGGGACAAATGAAACGTCACTAAAGTTAGGACACCTCGTCTAAAATACGTTTGAACGAACTTAGAAACGAAAAATGTATTCTAATATATCTTCGTCGGGACAAAACGAAAGGTCACTAAATAAACTTTAAACCTTGGAGCAATATCTGCGTTTTTGCTTCTTTTTTTGTTTGTTTGTTTGTTTTTTATATATAAAATTTAACACTTTTGTTCTTTATCTTTACTCTTTCGCGCCTCGAAAAGTCGACTGGATTTATTGACGATCGTTTGGCTGAACGCTTTCAAATACCATTTTCTTAAGCTTAAACTATCGTTAAACCGATTATGACGTCATATAGTGACGCCGCTTAGGGAACTGGTGTAAGTCGAAGGTCTAAGTGCAAATTCTGAAAAATAATTTCGACTCGTTAAAAAGCTCTCGAGACTTTTCAAAATTTTTTGAAGGCGACGAAAGTTCGAACCTCGATGTTACAACAAATAAAGGATGCGAGACAAATGAAACGTCATTAAAGTTAGGACACCTCGTCTAAAATACGTTTGAACGAACTTAGAAACGAAAAATGTACTCTAATATATCTTCGTCGGGACAAAACGAAAGGTCTCTAAATAAATTTTAAACCTTGAAGCAAATATCTTAGATTTTTGATTCTTTTCTTGTTTGTTCGTTTGTTTGTTTTAATATATATATATATATATATAATATATATATATAATATATATATATATATATATATATATATATATTATATATAATATAATTATAGTATATATATATAATATATATATATATATAATATATATATATATATATATATATAATATATAATTATTATATATAATATATATATATATATATATATATATATATATTATATATATATATATAATTTACACTATAATCTATCCCGTTTTCATTCGCGCATTTTTTAATTTTTTTTTTAATTTAGTCACCCTTAAATTCAGTTTTCTATGTTAATTAATTCTTAGAGGTAACTAAACTAAATGATTTTTTTAAAAAAATTAAATAAATAATAGTCTATACACTATAATATAGTGTCGCCTTACGGGAATCGCAAAAGCGGCTGAACGCTTTCAAATGCCATTTTCTTAAGCTCGAACTATCGTCAAACCGAATTATGACGTCCATATAACGTGACGCCGGGTAGGACTGGTGTAAGTCGAAAGGGTCTTAAGTGCAAACCTCCGAAAAATAATTTCGACTTAAAGAAATTTTGTGAGTTAATTTCTTTGGGAAATTTTATTTTTTTAGCACTTAGACCTTCGACTTATACCTAGACCTTCGACTTATATCAGTTCCCTTCCAAACGTCACTATATCGGGTTGAAGCGATAGTTTATACCTAAAAAGGTGTCGCGCGATCACGTTAGGTCGTTTTTGGGTTCCCTTCGAAACGTCACTATAATATAGTGTCGCCTTACGGGAATCGCAAAAGCGGCTGAACGCTTTCAAATACCATTTTCTTAAGCTCGAACTATCGTTAAAGCGATTATGACGTCATATAGTGACGCCGCTTAGGGAACTGGTATAAGTCGAAGGTCTAAGTGCAAATTCTGAAAAATAATTTCGACTCGTTAAAAAGCTCTCGAGACTTTTCAAAATTTTTTGAAGGCGACGAAAGTTCGAACCTCGATGTTACAACAAATAAAGGATCGGGACAAATGAAACGTCACTAAAGTTAGGACACCTCGTCTAAAATACGTTTGAACGAACTTAGAAACGAAAAATGTACTCTAATATATCTTCGTCGGGACAAAACGAAAGGTCTCTAAATAAATTTTAAACCTTGAAGCAAATATCTTGCGTTTTTTTCTTCTTTTTTGTTTGTTTGTTTTTTATATATAAATTTAACACTTTTGCTTTATCTTTACTCTTTCGCGCCTCGAAAAGTCGACTGGATTTATTGGCGATTCGTTTAGTCCCGACGAAGATATATTAGAATTTATTTAATTTTTTTTTAATTTAGTCACCCTTATAAATTCAGTTTTCTATGAGAAATAATTTTTTAGAGGTAACTAAACTAATGATTTTTAAAAAAAATTAAAATAAATAATAGTCCTATATAATCCTGCGAAAAGTCGAACCTTGTTTAGTGACGCTTCGTTTTGTCCCGACGAATATATATCAGAATACATTTTTCGTTTTTAACTTCTTTCAAACGTATTTTACGCGAGTGGTTGAACGTTTAGTGAATGGTTAATTTGTCCCGATTCCTTATTTACCGTAACTTCGAGGTCTGAGTTTTCGAACGTGAATTTTTTTTTGGCACTTGTTAAAAAGCTCTCGAGACTTTTCAAAATTTTTTGAAGGCGACGAAAGTTCGAACCTCGATGTTACAACAAATAAAGGATCGGGACAAATGAAACGTCACTAAAGTTAGGACACCTCGTCTAAAATACGTTTGAACGAACTTAGAAACGAAAAATGTATTCTAATATATCTTCGTCGGGACAAAACGAAAGGTCACTAAATAAACTTTAAACCTTGAAGCAAATATCTTGCGTTTTTTTCTTCTTTTTTGTTTGTTTGTTTTTTTATATATAAATTTAACACTTTTGCTTTATCTTTACTCTTTCGCGCCTCGAAAAGTCGACTGGATTTATTGTCGAATCGTTTAGTCCCGACGAAGATATATTAGAATTTATTTAATTTTTTTTAATTTAGTCACCCTTAAATTCAGTTTTCTATGAGAAATAATTTTTTAGAGGTAACGAACTGGTATAAGTCGAAGGTCTAAGTGCAAATTCTGAAAAATAATTTCGACTCGTTAAAAAGCTCTCGAGACTTTTCAAAATTTTTTGAAGGCGATGAAAGTTCGAACCTCGATGTTACAATAAATAGAGGATCGAGACAAATGAAACGTCATTAAAGTTAGGACACCTCGTCTAAAATACGTTTGAACGAACTTAGAAACGAAAAATGTATTCTAATATATATCTTCGTCGGGACAATAACTAAAGGTCAAATAAAAGAAATTTGAAAATTTGGAGGGAATATCTTAGATTTTTGATTCTTTTCTTGGTTTGTTCGTTTGTTTGTTTATATATATATATAATGATATATATATATATATATATATATATATATATTATATATATATATATATATAAATTATATATATATATATATATATTATATATATATATATATATATATATATTATATATATATATATATATATTTTAACACTTTTGCTTTAACCCGTTATTCATTCGCGCATTTATTTAATTTTTTTTTTAATTTAGTCACCCTTAAATTCAGTTTTCTATGTTAATTAATTTTTAGAGGTGACTAAACTAAATGATTTTTTTAAAAAAATTAAATAAATAATAGTCTATACACTATAATATAGTGTCGCCTAACGGGAATCGCAAAAGCGGCTGAACGCTTTCAATCCATTTTCTTAAGCTCGAACTAGTCGTCAAACCGATTAATACGTCATATAGTGGACGACCGGGTAGGGAACTGGTGTAGAGCGAAGTCTAATGCAAACTCCGAAAAATATTTTGGACTTAAAATTTTTTTGTGAATTATTTTCTTTGGGAGATTTTATTTTTTAGCACTTAGACCTTCGACTTATACTAGACCCTTCGACTTATATCAAGTTCCCTTCAAACGTCACTAAATATGGGTTGAATGAGATAGTTTATACCTAAAAAGGTGTCGCGCGATCACTTTAGGTCGTTTTTGGGTTCCCTTCGAAAACGTCACTATAATATAGTGTCGCCTTACGGGAATCGCAAAAACAGCAGCTGAACGCTTTCAAATACTATTTCTTAAGTCTCGAACTTATCGTTTTAAAGCGAATTATGACGTCATAATAGTGGGACGCCCGCTTAGGGAACTGTGTATAAGTCGAAGGTCTAGTGCAATTCTGAAAAAATATTTCGACTCGTTAAAAAGCTCTCGAGACTTTTCAAAATTTTTTGAAGGCGACGAAAGTTCGAACCTCGATGTTACAACAAATAAAGGATCGGGACAAATGAAACGTCACTAAAGCTAGGACACCTCGTCTAAAATACGTTTGAACGAACTTAGAAACGAAAAATGTACTCTAATATATCTTCGTCGGGACAAAACGAAAGGTCTCTAAATAAATTTTAAACCTTGAAGCAAATATCTTGCGTTTTTTTCTTCTTTTTTGTTTGTTTGTTTTTTTATATATAAATTTAACACTTTTGCTTTATCTTTACTCTTTCGCGCCTCGAAAAGTCGACTGGGTTTATTGGCGATTCGTTTAGTCCCGACGAAGATATATTAGAATTTATTTAATTTTTTTTAATTTAGTCACCCTTAAATTCAGTTTTCTATGAGAAATAATTTTTTAGAGGTAACTAAACTAAATGATTTTTAAAAAAAAATTAAATAAATAATAGTCTATATCAATCCTCGAAAAGTTGACCTTGTTTAGTGACGCTTCGTTTTGTCCCGACGAAGATATATTAGAATACATTTTTCGTTTTTAACTTCGTTCAAACGTATTTTACGCGAGTGGTTGAAACGTTTAAGTGACGGTTAATTTTGTCCCAATTCTTATTTGCCGTAACTTCGAGGTCTGAGTTTTCGAACGTGAATTTTTTTTGGCACTTGTTAAAAAGCTCTCGAGACTTTTCCAAATTTTTTAAAGGCGACGAAAGTTCGAACCTCGATGTTACAACAAATAAAGGATCGGGACAAATGAAACGTCACTAAAGTTAGGACACCTCGTCTAAAATACGTTTGAACGAACTTAGAAACGAAAAATGTATTCTAAGATATCTTCGTCGGGACAAAACGAAAGGTCACTAAATAAACTTTAAACCTTGAAGCAAATATCTTGCGTTTTTTTCTTCTTTTTTGTTTGTTTGTTTTTTTATATATAAATTTAACACTTTTGCTTTATCTTTACTCTTTCGCGCCTCGAAAAGTCGACTGGATTTATTGGCGATTCGTTTAGTCCAACGAAGATATAATAGAATATTTTTTCGTTTTTAACTTCGTTCGCTTTAAGGTTATTCATTCACGCCTCGAAAAATCAATTGAGTTTAGTGAAGTTTCGTTTTGTCTTGACGAAGATATATTAGAATAAATTTTTCGTTTTTAACTTCTTTTGAAATTCGAGACTTTTTCAAAATTTTTTGAAGGCGATGAAAGTTCGAACCTCGATGTTACAACAAATAAAGGATCGAGACAAATGAAACGTCATTAAAGTTAGGACACCTCGTCTAAAATACGTTTGAACGAACTTAGAAACGAAAAATGTGTTCTAATATATCTTCGTCGGGACAAAACTAAAGGTCACTAAAAAAATTTGAAAATTTGGAGGGAATATCTTAGATTTTTGATTCTTTTCTTGTTTGTTCGTTTGTTTGTTTTATATATATATATATATATATATATATATATATATACATGTGTTCCCGGTCGGCTCGAGCCCCCTAAAAGGAGTTTACCCTTTAGGGGTCCGAGCCGATTGGGGAAACGAAGGGGGGGTGTTCATACCCGGAGGGGATGGTCGGAGGAATCCCCCGCGACACCCAAAGACGGACGAGGGGGGGGATGTTTCATACCCCGGAGGGGGGGATTAGTCCCCCCCGTAGTCCACCTAGAGGCCGAGAGACCCCGACTCCTGACATCGGGGTGGTCTACCCGTGGGTATTCGTTAGTTTTAAACACCCCTAACACTCTGGCGCCCTATTTTTTTGCGGTGAAAGTCTTTTTTTTCTGTGCCATGCATATGCAACAATGTGTATGCCTTACTGTAGGTGCTGTTGTTCTCTAGTTACATGATGTCAGCTTTAGACACTAACCTATATATATATATATATATATATATATATATATATATATATATATCGATAGATATAATATATATATATATATATATAATATATATATATATATATATATATATATATATATATATAATATATATATATTTATATATGATATATATATAATATAATATATCATATATTTAACACTTTTGCTTTACCGTTATTCATTCGCGCATTTATTTAAATTTTTTTTTAAATTTTAGTCTCGTTTCAATTGAGTTATGTATTAATATACGTTTGAATTACTGATAAAATTAATGCGATATATATATATATATATAATAGTCTATACACTATAATATAGTGTCGCCTTACGGGAATCGCAAAAGCGGCTGAACGCGTTCAAATGCCATTTTCTTTAGCTCAAACTATCGTCAAATCCGATTATGACGTCATATAGTGACGCCGGGTAGGGGAACTGGTGTAAGTCGAAGTCTAAGTGGCAAACTCCCGAAAATAATTTCGACTTAAAATTTTTTTGTGAATTATTTTCTTTTGGAACTTTTATTTAGCATTTAGACCTTCGACTTATACTTAGACCTTCGACTTATATCAGTTCCTTCCAAACGTCACTATATCGGGTTGAAGAGATAGTTTATGACTAAAGGGTGTCGCCGCGATCACGTTAGGTCGTTTTTGGGTTCCCTTCGAAACGTCACTAATAATATATGTGTCGCCTTACGTGGCATCGCAAAAGCAGCTGACTCTTTCAATACTATTTTCTTTAAGCTCGAAACTATCGTTAAGCGATTTGACGTCATATAGTGACGCGCTTGGGAACTGGTATAAGTTCATAAAGGATCGTCCATGACTCCAATTCTGAGATGTTATCTCAATTTCTTAAAAAAGCTCTCGAAGATTTGAATATCATTTGAAGGCGACAAAACTTCGAAAATCGACGTCACAACAAATAAAGGATCGGGACAAATGAAACGTCACTAAAGTTAGGATACCTCGTCTAAAATACATATGAACGAACTTAGAACGAAAAATGTCTCTAATATATCTTTCGTCGGGACAAACCGAAAGGTCTCTAAATAAATTTTAAACCTTGAAGCAAATATCTTGCGTTTTTTTCTTCTTTTTTGTTTGTTTGTTTTTTATATATAAATTTAACACTTTTGCTTTATCTTTACTCTTTCGCGCCTCGAAAAGTCGACTGGATTTATTGGCGATTCGTTTAGTCCCGACGAAGATATATTAGAATTTATTTAATTTTTTTTAATTTAGTCACCCTTAAATTCAGTTTTCTATGAGAAATAATTTTTTAGAGGTAACTAAACAAAATTGATTTTTAAAAAAAAATTAAATAAATAATAGTCTATATCAATCCTCGAAAAGTCGACCTTTATTTAGTGACCTTTCGTTTTGTCCCGACGAATATATATTAGAATACATTTTTCGTTTTTAACTTCGTTCAAACGTATTTTACGCGAGTGGTTGAACGTTTAGTGACGTTAATTTGTCCCGATTCCTTATTTGCCGTAACTTCGAGGTCTGAGTTTTCGAACGTGAATTTTTTTTGGCACTTGTTAAAAAGCTCTCGAGACTTTTCAAAAATTTTTGAAGGCGACGAAAGTTCGAACCTCGATGTTACAACAAATAAAGGATCGGGACAAATGAAACGTCACTAAAGTTAGGACACCTCGTCTAAAATACGTTTGAACGAACTTAGAAACGAAAAATGTATTCTAATATATCTTCGTCGGGACAAAACGAAAGGTCACTAAATAAACTTTAAACCTTGAAGCAAATATCTTGCGTTTTTTTCTTCTTTTTTGTTTGTTTGTTTTTTATATATAAATTTAACACTTTTGCTTTATCTTTACTCTTTCGCGCCTCGAAAAGTCGACTGGATTTAATTGACGAATCGTTTAGTCCCGGCAAAGATATATTAGAATACATTTTTCGTTTTTAACTTCGTTCAAACGTATTTTACGCGAGTGGTCCGAAGGTTTAGTGGACGGTTCGATTTTGATGAGTCCTTATTTAGTGTAAGTCGAAGGTCTAAGTGCAAATTCTGAAAAATAATTTCGACTCGTTAAAAAGCTCTCGAGACTTTTCAAAATTTTTTGAAGGCGACGAAAGTTCGAACCTCGATATTACAACAAATAAAGGATCGGGACAAATGAAACGTCACTATAGTTAGGACACCTCGTCTAAAATACGTTTGAACGAACTTAGAAACGAAAAATGTATTATAATATATCTTCGTCGGGACAAAACTAAAGGTCCAACTAAAAAAATTGAAATTTGGAAGGGAATATCTTAGATTTTTTTGATTCTTTTCCTGTTGTTTCGTTTGTTTGTTTTATATAATATATATATATATATATATATATATATCATGGCCATATAGGGGGCTCGGCTCGAGCCCCCTAAAAAGGAGTTTACCATTTTTAGGGGGCTCGGCCGATGGGGGACGAAGGGGGGGATGTTTCATACCCCGGAGGGGATGGTCGGAGGAACCCCCGCGACACCCAAAGACCAAAGAGCGGGGGGTTCCGGAGACCCTCCCCGGAGGGGGGGATTAGTCCCCCCGTAGTCCACCTAGAGCCGAGAGACCGACTCCTGACATCGGGTGGTCCTACCCGTGGGTATTCGTTAGTTTTAAACACCCCTAACACTCTGGCGCCCTATTTTTTTGCGGTGAAAGTCTTTTTTTTCTGTGCCATGCATATGCAACAATGTGTATGCCTTACTGTAGGTGCTGTTGTTCTCTAGTTTACATGATGTCAGCTTTAGAAACTAACCTATCTATATATATATATATATATATATAATATTATATATAATATATATATTATATATATATATATATATATATATATATATAATTATATATATATTATATATATAATATATATATTATATATATATATATATAATTATAAATATCGAGCTCATTCGAAAAATTGAAATTTTACCCAATTTTCTTTTACGACTGATTCACGAAAATGTTATTAAGGTTTTCTTGGAAGTTTTCCGTAGTTTTCTAGAAAAAAAATAGAATTAAAAAAATCACAAATTTTTTTTTTTTCAATTTTTGAACCATTATCTCACGCTTGATTTCACGAATGTTATTTAGTTTTCTTGTAAGCTATCCTAGTTTGAGATACCTTCGTTAAACCCACTATGACGTCATATATTGAGCCTCATCGGGACTAATATAAGTCGAAGGTCTAAGTGGTCAAATTCCGAAAAAAAAAATTGAACAGAAAATTATCGGGGGAAATATTTTCTTTGTGATTTTTAGATTTTTACACTTAGACCTTCGCCTTATATTAGTTCCCGAACAGGCGTCACTATATGACGTCATAATCGGTTTAACGATAGTCTGAGCTTAAGAAAATGGTATTTGAAAGCATTGAGCCGGTTTTGCGATTCCCGTAAGGCGACACTATACTATAGTGACGTTTCGAAGTGAACCGAAAAACGATCTAACTTGATCGCGCAACACCTTTTAAGGTATAAACTATCACTTCAACCCCATATAGTGACGTATCAACGGGAACTGATATAAGTCAAAGGTCTAAGTATGAAAATCTAAAAAATCACAGAGAAAATAATTTCCCAAAAAATTTTAGGTCGAAATTATTTTTCGGAATTTGCACTTAGACCTTCGACTTATATTAGTTCAACAAACAAACGAACGAACGGTCAGACGAACAAACGAACTAAAAACATACTATATAAGTCGAAGGTATAAGTGCAAAAAACTCAAAAACTACGATAGCTACAAGAAAACTAATAACATTCGTGGAATCAGCGTAAGATATTTGTTCTAAAAATGGAAAAAAAAATTTTTTTTTTTATTTTGGTTATTTATTTTTTTTTCTCGAAAACTATGATAGCTACAAAAAAAATAATAACCTTTTTGGAATCAGCGTAAGAAATTTGTTTTAAAAATGAAAAAAAATAGTTTCCTTGTAGCTATCGTAGTTTTCGAGAAAAAAAATAAAATAGCCCCAAAAAATCAAAAAAAATTTTTTTGCCATTTTCAGAACAATTATCTTACGCTGATTCCACGAATGTTATTAGTTTTCTTGTAGCTATCGTAGTTTTTGAGAAAAAAAATAAAATATCAAAAACAAAATAAAAAATTTTTTTTTTCATTTTTAGAACAATTTTGTTACGCTGATTCCACGAATGTTATTAGTTTTCTTGTAGCTATCGTAGTTTTCGAGAAAAAAAATAAAATAGCCCTAAAAAATCAAAAAAAATTTTTTGCCATTTTTAGAACAATTATCTTACGCTGATTCCACGAATGTTATTTGTTTTCTTGTAGCTATCGTAGTTTTTGAGAAATAAAATAAAAATAGCCCCAAAAAATTCAAAAAAAAAAATTTTTCCATTTTAGCATAATTTTCTTAACGCTGCATTCACGAATGTTATTTTGTTTTCTTGTAGCTATCGTAGTTTTTGAGAAAAAAAATAAAATAGCCCCAAAAAATCAAAAAAATTTTTTTGCCATTTTTAGAACAATTTTCCTTTTTTGTTTGTTTGTTTTTTATATATAAATTTTCTTTACTCTTTCGCGCCATTCGAAAAGTCGACTGGATTTTATTGGCGACTTCGTCGAACCTCGAATATATTGACGTTCGAAGGGAACTGATATAAGTCGAAGGTCTAAGTATAAGTCGAAGGTCTAAGTGCTAAGTCGAAGGTCTAAGTATAAGTCGAAGGTTTAAGTGCTAAGTCGAAGGTCTAAGTATAAGTCGAATGTCTAAGTATAAGTCGAAGGTCTAAGTGCTAAGTCGAAGGTCCTTAGTGTTAAGGTCGAAGGTTAAGTGTTAAGTCGAAGGTCTAAGTGTTAAGTCGAAAGTCTAAGTGCTAAGTCGAAGGTCTAAGCTGTTAAGGTCGAAGTTCTAAGTGCTAAGTCGAAGGTGTAAGTGTTAAGTCGAAGGTCTAAGTGCTAAGTCGAAGGTCTAAGTGCTAAGTCGAAGGTCTAAGTGCTAAGTCGAAGGTCTAAGTGCTAAGTCGAAGGTCTAAGTGCTAAGTCGAATGTCTAAGTGCTAAGTCGAAGGTCTAAGTATAAGTCGAAGTCTAAGTATAAGTCGAAGTCTAAGAGGGAATATCTTAGATTTTTGATTCTTTTTGTTTGTTCGTTTGTTTGTTTTATATATATATATATATATATATAATATGATTCCACGAATGTTATTAGTTTTCTTGTAGCTATTCTAGTTTTCGAGATACCTATCGTTAAACCCACTATGACGTCATATAGTGACGCCCATTCGGGACTAATATAAGTCGAAGGTCTAAGTGCAAATTCCGAAAAAAAAATTGAACAGAAAATTATCGGGGGAAATATTTTCTTTGTGATTTTAGAGATTTTCACACTTAGACCTTTGACTTATATCAGTTCCCGTTGAAACGTCACTATATCGAGTTGAAGCGAGTTGATACACTAAAAAGTGGCATTTGAAAGCGTTCAGCCGCTTTTGCGATTCCCGTAAGGCGACCTATACTATAGTGACGCTTTCGAAGGGAAATCGAAAAAACGAATCTAACTTGATCGGCGCATATCACCTTTTAAGGTATAAACAATCACTTTCAACCACATATAGTGACGTCGCAACGGGAACTGATAAGTCAAAGGTCTAAGTGTGAAAATCTAAAAATTCACAGAGAAAATAATTCCAAAAAATTAAGTCGAAATTATTTTTTCGGAATTTGCACTTAAGACCTTTCGACTTATATTTAGTTCAACAAAACAACGAACGAACGGTCAGACAACAAACGAACACAAAACATTACTATATAAGTCGAAGGTTCTAAGTGCAAAAAAACTCGAAAACTACGATAGCCACAAGAAAACTAATAACATTCGTGGAATCAGCGTAAGTCGAAGGTCTAAGTGTTAAGTCGAAGGTCTAAGTGTTAAGTCGAAGGTCTAAGTGTTAAGTCGAAGGTCTAAGTGCTAGTCGAAGGTCTAAGTGTTAAAATCTAAGGTCTAAGTGTTAAGTCGAAGGTCTAAGTGCTAAGTCGGAAGGTCTAAGTGTTAAGTCGAGGTCTAAGTGCTAAGTCGAGGGTCTAAGTGCTAAGTCGAAGGTCTAAGTGCTAAGTGAAGGTCCTAAGTGCTTAAGTCGAAGGTCTAAGTGCTAAGTCCGAGGTCTAAGTGCTAAAAGTCGAAGGTCTAAGTATAAATCGAAGGTCTAAGTGTTAAGTGAAGGTCTAAGTGTTAAGTCGAAGGCCTAAGTGCTAAGTCCGAAGGTTCTTCGTGTTAAGTCGAAGGTCTACAGTGCCTAAGTCGAAAGGTCTAAAGTGCTAAGTCGAAAGGTCGAAGTGCTAAGTCGAAGGTCTAAGTGCTAAGTCGAAGGTCTAGTGCTAATCGAAGGTCTAACGTGCTAAGTCGAAGTCCTAAGTATCAGTCGAAGGTCTAAGAGGGCAATGTATCTTAGATTTTGATTCTTTTCTTGTGTTCGTTTGTTTTGTTTATTTATATATTTATATATATATTATATATTATATATTATATATATATATATATATATTATATATATATATATCATATATATATATTATATATATATATATATATATATATATATATATATAACACTTTTGCTTTACCGTTATTCATGTAGGGCGACACTATATATTAGTTCAACAAACAAACGAACGAACGGTCAGAGATATAAGTCGAAGGTCTAAGTGCAAAAAACTCGAAAACTACGATAGCTACAAGAAAACTAATAACATTCGTGGAATCAGCGTAAGATATTTGTTCTAAAAAGGAAAAAAAATTTTTTTTTTTTTTTTTTTTTTGATTTTTTTGGTTATTATTTTTTTTTCTCGAAAACTATCGATAAGTACTACAAAAAAAAAATAATACCTTTTGGATCAGCGTAAGAAAACTTGTTTTAAAAAAATGGAAAAACAATAGTTTCCTTGTACCTATCGTAGTTTTCGAGAAAATAAAATTAATAACAAAAAAAAATCCAAAAACAAATTTTCATATTTTCATATTTTCAGAACAACTATCTTACGCTGATTCCACGAATGTTATTAGTTTTCTTGTAGCTATCGTAGTTTTCGAGAAAAAAAAAATTTAAAATTTTTTAAAATAACCCCAAAAAATCAAAAAAAAATTTTGCCATTTTTAGAACAATTTTCTTACGCTGATTCCACGAATGTTATTAGTTTTCTTGTAGCTATCGTAATTTTCGAGAAAAAAAATAAAATATCCCAAAAAAATTAAAAAATTTTTTTTTACATTTTTAGAACAATTTTCTTACGCTGATTCCACGAATGTTATTAGTTTTCTTGTAGCTATCGTAGTTTTTGAGAAAAAAATAAAATACCCCCAAAAAATCAAAAAATTTTTTTTGCCATTTTTAGAACAATTTTCTTACGCTGATTCCACGAATGTTATTAGTTTTCTTGTAGCTATCGTAGTTTTCGAGAAAAAAAATAAAATATCCAAAAAAAAATCAAAAATTTTTTTTTCCATTTTTAAGTGTGAAAATCTAAAAAATCACAGAGAAAATAATTTCCCAAAAAATTTTAAGTCGAAATTATTTTTCGGAATTTGCACTTAGACTTTCGACTTATATTAGTTCAACAAACAAACGAACGAACGGTCAGAGATATAAGTCGAAGGTCTAAGTGCAAAAAACTCGAAAACTACGATAGCTACAAGAAAACTAATAACATTCGTGGAATCAGCGTAAGATATTTGTTCTAAAAATGGAAAAAAAATTTTTTTGATTTTTTTGGTTATTTATTTTTTTTCTCGAAAACTACGATAGTTACAAAAAAAATAATAACCTTTTTGGAATCAGCGTAAGAAATTTGTTTTAAAAATGGAAAAACAATAGTTTCCTTGTACTACTTTTTACTTCTCGGGAGAAGGTGCAAAATAAATTTTTCGTTCCTTAAGCGAGTTTTTTTTTAAGACAAGCGAGATGACTATAAAAAAGCGATCGCCGAAGAAGAGAGTCAGTATATTTTTAAAGTTTAGCTGAGTAGACGTGTTTTAAAACTTTCTCAAGAAACAACGCGCGTTTCCGTATCAAAATTAAATTCCGAAATACTGTTTTCAATTTTAAAAAAATCGTCGTTTCGGGTAACTATTTTTTGAAAAGGTTTCTTTTAAGTGTTTGATTAAAAATTATACTGGGTCCAACGATGCAATTTTTCTTTTTCTAATTTAGTCTCCCATAAAATACCGTCTTCTTCATTAAATCATTTTTTAGTGTGACTAAATAAAAAAAATTAAATATAGTAATAATAAATTATTATTTTTCGGTAATATACGAATCTCGTACGAAGCGAAAGCGCAAAAAAATAAAGTTAGTTTTTACTTCTCGGGAGAAGGTGCAAAAAAAATTTTTTGTTCCTTAAGCGAGTTTTTTTTAAGACAAGCGAGATGACTATAAAAAAGCGATCGCCGAAGAAGAGAGGTCAGTATATTTTTAAAGTGGAGCTGAGTGGACGTGTTTTAAAACTCTCTCAAGAAACAACGCGCGTTTCCGTATCAAAATTAAATTCCGAAATACTGTTTTTAATTTTAGGAAATCGTCGTTTCAGGTAACTATTTTTTGAAAAGGTTTCTTATAAGTGTTCGATTAAAAATTATTTAGGTGATGAAATAAGCGCGTTGACTATAAAAAAAACGAACTCTAAAGAATAGGAGTCAATTTATTTTGGAAATGGATCTGAATGGGCGTGTTTTGTAATTCCCTCTCAAGGAACAACGAGTGTTTCCGAAATAAAATTAACTTCAATCGCGAAATAGGGTTTACGATTTTTAGAAAATCTTTTCCTCGGGTAAGTATTTTTGAGAAAGTTTCAGATAAATACCATTTCTTAAGCTTACCATTTTTTTAAGCTTAAATTACCGTTAAACCGATTATGACGTCATATAGTAATGCCTAATTGGGAACTAATATAAGTCGAAGGTAGGTCTAGGTGCAATTTCCGAAAAATAATTTTGACTCCAAAAAATTTTGTGTATAATTTTCTTTGGGATTTTTTAGATTTTAACACTTATATCTTCGATTTATATCAGTTTCCGATGAAAGATCACTATACCGGGTCCAACGTTCCAATTATTCTTTTTTTATTTAGTCCCATAAAATACCGTTTTCTTCATTAAATCATTTTTTAGGATGACTATTAAATTAAAAATAGTAATAAATTATTATTTTTCGGTAAATATACGAATCTCGTACGAAGCGAAAGCGCAAAAAAATAAAGTTAGTTTTTACTTCTCGGGAGAAGGTGCAAAATAAATTTTTCGTTCCTTAAGCGAGTTTTTTTAAGACAAGCGAGATGACTATAAAAAAGCGATCGCTGAAGAAGAGAGGTCAGTATATTTTTAGAGTGAAGCTGAGTGGACGTGTTTTAAAACTCTCTCAAGAAACAACGCGCGTTTCCGTATCAAAATTAAATTCCGAAATACTGTTTTCAATTTTAGAAAATCGTCGTTTCGGGTAACTATTTTTTGAAAAGGTTTCTTTTAAGTGTTCGATTAAAAATTATTTAGGTGATGAAATAAGCGCGTTGACTATAAAAAAAACGAACTCTAAAGAATAGGAGTCAATTTATTTTGGAAATGGAGCTGAATGGGCGTATTTTATGATTCTATCAAGGAACAACGAGCGTTTCCGAATTCCCTAAAAAGCGTCGCCCGATCACGTTAGGTCGTTTTTCGGTAGTACAAAAATCAAAAATTTCACATCCCTCGAAAAAAAAACGCTTAAGGAACGAAAAATTTATTTAGCACCATCTCCCGAGAAGTAAAAAGTAACGTTATTTCGTGCTTTGGCTTCTCGCAAGATTTGTATATTTACCGAAAAATATTAATTTATTACATTTTTTTATTGTAATTATTCCTTTTTTAATTTAGTTTCCCATAAAATACCATTTTCTTTTTTAAATCATTTTTTAGGGTGTCTAAATTAAAAATAAAATAAAAATTGTACTAAATTATTATTATTCGGTAAATATACGAATCTCGCGCGAAGCAAAAGCACGAAAATAACGTTACTTTTTACTTCTCGGGATATGGTGCAAAATTAATTTTTCGTTCCCCAAGCGAGCTTTTTTTCGAAGAAATCCAAAAAAAAATAGTTAAGGAAAGAAAGTCTATAAAGAATTGATATTTAATTTAATTTTTCTTAGTCCTAATATTTATTTATCATCATACGAATTTTGTTTAATTTAATTTCGTTCCTTAAGCGAGCTTTTTTTTCCGAAGAAAACCCCAAAAAATAGTTATGAAAACAAAGTCAATAAAGAATTGATATTCAATATAATTTTTCTTAGTCCTAATATTTAATTATCATCATACGAATTTTGTTTCATATCCCCTTCGAAACGTCAATATAATATTGTGTCCCTTACGGAATCGGAAAAGTCGCTGAACGCTTTCAAATACCATTTCTTAAGCCTAAACTATCATTAAACCGATTATGACGTCATATAGTGACGCCTGATCGGAAACTAATATAAGTCGAAGGTCTAAGTGCGAATTTCGAAATATAATTTCGACTTAAAAAAATTTTATGATTTTTTTCTTTGAGATTGCTAAAGAAAATCGCCTCGTTTCCCTATCATGATATTAAAGTGTCACCCGAAAGCAACTCGCAAACGGAGCAATCGTACCGATTGAAATAATCCAAACCGCCGCAGAAGTGATGATCTGTCTGCCATAGTGCAGGCTCGCCTCCCCCACCAACGCTTAATGGACAAGCTTGAACTTCAAGAGGAGCGTCGCTACTATACATGTATATATTTATGTTATTTATCAACTATGAAAGAGAAGCCTACTTTGGCGAGGGAACAATTCTTCGTCTCTGTTAAAAACCAACCCGCTTTTGAGTTACGGTTTCCTCCTGGAAATGGGGATTAACCGCGAACGCGAAAATCGGTCGTTTCTCAAGTCGAAATTTTTTTCGCGCTAGCAGTCGAATCAATATTTTAAATTAAGTTTCGGTTAAATATTACCAGATTAGATTTGATCAAAAAAATATAAAAAAACAAATGTTTAAAAAAAAAACGATCTTCCATTTTTTTATATTTTAAGATAAGCGAGATGACTATAAAAGAGCAAACGCCGAAGAAGATAAGACAGTATATTTTGAAAGTGGAGGTGAGTGGACGTGTTTTAAAATTCTCTCGAGAAACAATGCGCGTTTCTGTATTAAAATTATCTTCGATAGTGAAATACATTTTTCTATTTTAGGAAATTATCGTCTCGGGTAACTATTTTTTGAAAAGGTTTCTGTCGATTTATTTTGGAAATGGAGCTGAATGGGCGTGTTTTATAATTCTCTCAAAGAACAACGAGCGTTTCCGTCTGCCATAATGCAGGCTCGCCCCTGCGCCTAATGAACAAGTTTGAACTTCAAGAGGAGCGTCGCGACTACGCCTGTATCTTCTATATGATATTTTCAACTCTGAAAGAGAAACCTACTCTGGCGAGAGGAGAATTCTTCGTCTGTGTTAAAAACGCGCTTTTGAGTTACGGTTTTTCCGTAACGGGGATTAACCAAGAAAGCAAAAGTCGGTCGTTTTGCGAGTTAAAATCTTTCTAACGACAGCCGTCGGATCATCAATATTTTAGAACATGTTTCGCTTAAATTTTAATAGATTAGATTTGCTCAAAAAATATAAAAACAGATGGTCTTAAAAAATAATAATCTATTTTTTATATTTCAAGACAAGATACGCGCGATGACTATAAAAAAGCGAACGCCGAGGAAGAGAAGTAAGTTTATTTTGAAAGTGGAGCTGAGTGGACGTGTTTTTATAACTCTCTCAAGAAACAAGGCGCGTTTCCGAATTAAAGTTAACTTCAATAGCGAAATACGGTTTTCGATTTTCGGAAATCTTCGGCTCGGGTAACTATTTTTGAAAAGGTTTCGCCGAAATGTTAGATTTAAATGGCACAACAAGCTCAACTTCAAAGAAATTTTACGCATAAGTAGTGCCCAAAAATGGCTCAAGTGCGATATATTAGGATTCATTTAAGTGAAATAAGCGCGTTGACTATATAAAAAAAGGCCACTCCGAAGAAGAGGATTCAGTTTATTTTGGAAGTGGAGCAGAGAGGACGGACGTGTTTCACAGTTCTCTCAAGAAACAACGCTCGTTTCCGAATTTAAATTAACTTCAATCGCGAAATGCGGTTTTCGATTTTAGGAAATCGTCGTCGCCTCGGGTAACTATTTTTTGGAAAAAATTGGCCTAAATGTTATTTATGTTAGATTTAAAATTATTTTTACTTAAGTGAAATATAAATGTTACGTTAGATTTAAAATTACTTAAGTGAAATGAGCCTGATGACTATAAAAAAGCGAGTTCCGAAGATGAAGAGTCAGTTTATTTTTGAAGTGGAGCTGAGTGGACATGTTTCGTAAGTCTCTCAAGAAACGGCGCGCTTTTCTAATTAAAATTAACTTCAATCGCGAAATACGGTTTTCGAATTTAGGAAATCTTGGCCTCGGTAACTATTTTTGAAAAGGTTTCTTTTAAGTGTTAGAAGATTTAAAATTACTTAAGTGAAATATAAATGTTATGTTAAATTAAAAATTACTTGAGTAAAGTAAGCCCAATGACTATAAAAAAGCGATCTCCGAAGATGAGGAGTAAGTTTATTTTGGAAGTGGAGCTGAGTGGACGTGTTTCGTAAGTCTCTCAAGAAACACCGCCATTTGATAATTAAAATTAACGTCAATCGCGAAACATGGTTTTCGATTTTAGGAAATCTTGGCCTTAGTAACTATTTTTGAAAAAGTTTCTATGTGTTAAATTTAAAATTATTTAAGTAAAATCAAAAAATGTAAAAACAAATAGTCTTAAAAAATAATAATCTATTTTTTATATTTCAAGACAAGATAAGCGCGATGACTATAAAAAAAGCGAACGCCGAGGAAGAGAAGTAAGTTTATTTTGAAAGTGGAGCTGAGTGGACGTGTTTTATAACTCTCTTAAGAAATAAGGCGCGTTTCCGAATTAAAGTTAGCTTCAATTGCGAAATACGGTTTTCGATTTTTGGAAATCTTCGGCTCGGGTAACTATTTTTGAAAAAGTTTCGCCGAAATGTTAGATTTAAATGACACAACAAGCTCAACTTCAAAGAAATTTTACGCATAAGTTGTGCCCAAAAAACGGCACAGTGCGGTATATGGGATTCGTTTAAGTGAAATAAGCGCGTTGACTATATAAAAAAGGCAAATCCAAAGATGAGGAGTCAGTTTGTTTTGGAAGTGGAGCAGAGCCAACGGACGTGTTTCACAATTCTCTCAAGAAACAACGCTCGTTTCCGAATTTAAATTAACTTCAATTGCGAAATGCGGTTTTTAATTTTAGGAAGTCGTCGTTGCCTCGGGTAACTATTTTTGGAAAAAGTTTGGCCTAAATGTTATTTATGTCAGATTTAAAATTATTATTACTTAAGTGAAATATAAATTTTACGTTAGATTTAAAATTACTTAAGTGAAATGAGCCCGATGACTATAAAAAAGCGAACTCAGAAGATGAGGAGTCAGTTTATTTTGGAAGTGGAGCTGAGTGCACGTGTTTCATAAGTCTCTCATAAAACGGCGCGCTTTTCTAATTAAAATTAACTTCAATCGCAAAATACTGATTTCTTTTTTTTGGAAATCTTGGCCTCGGTAACTATTTTTGAAAAGGTTTCTTTTAAGTGTTAGAAGATTTAAAATTACTTAAGTGAAATATAAATGTTATGTTAAATTAAAAATTAGTTTAGTAAAATAAGCCCAATGACTATAAAAAAGCGATCTCCGAAGATGAGGAGTCAGTTTATTTTGGAAGTGGAGCTGAGTGGACGTGTTTCGTAAGTCTCTCATAAAACACCACCCTTTGATAATTAAAATTAACTCCAATCGCGAAATATGGTTTTCGATTTTAGGAAATCTTGGCCTTAGTAACTATTTTTGAAAAAGTTTCTATAAGTGTTAAATTTAAAATTATTAAGTGAAATAAGCCCGCCGACTATAAAAAAAAGCGAACTCCGACGAAGAGGAGTAAGTTTATTTTGGAAGTGAAGTTGAGTTTATGTGTTTTATAATTCTCCCGAGCAACAACGCGGCGCGTTTCAGAATTAAAAATAACTTCAGTCGCGAAATACGGTTTTCGATTTTTGGAAATCTTCGACTCGGGTAAGTATTTTTTTTAAAAGTTTCGCTTAAACGTTAGATTTAAAATTATTTAATTAGGGAAATCTACTATAATTAATAAACAAAATTTTCTATTGAATAATATATATATTTTATTGATGATAATTGTTTCAAACATTTATAAAGATTGGGCTCCCTGTCATCGTACGTCCCCGTCGTGGAGCTTGGGAATATCTTTCGATTCGTTAGAAACGCACATACGCAAGACGAATCGAAAGATAGTCTTTCCATCATAGCGATTAGATAAATAAACTAAAATTACACGGCGGTAGTCAGTTAGTCCTCGGAGAGATGCCTTCCTTTTCTTTCCGAGGGTGAAAATTTGTCCGAAGCGTTCGAAATAGCGTTAGGTTTGTCTAGCTCTTTAGTGAGTTAGTTCGTTAGTTAGATCTTCGGGTCGATCGTTTTTTTACCTCTCTCCTATCCTATCCCCAAAAAAACATCGATCCGCGAGCGAGCCCAGTGGTTCGCTCGAACAATGGTTTTTTTTCGAATCTGCCCGTACATATCTCGTATTTACGTGATCGATTGCGTATTTATTATTTATATACGGGCGGGTTCCCTTTACAAAATCCTTTCTCTTCTACTGAAATTTATTTTATTTTTCAAACCTATTCGGTTTACTCACGAACACTTACTTATACCTCAAACACACAGGTTTCGAACGCTGATGACGACAGACGCTCACGGGCTCCCTGTCATCGTACGTCCCCGTCGTGGAGCCCGGTAATATCTTGAGATCCCTCCCTCCCTCCCTCCGAAAGAAATGAGTCTCTGTCACTCGAACCAACCAATCAATCAACCAACCAACCAAACGACAAACCAAACGACAAACGTAATACGATCGAATAGAAAAAAAAATATATCGCGTCGTCGACGACGACGATTCATTCGCCTTATTCGTCTATTTTTCATTACTGTACATGAACGCATCCCGGTGAAGATTTTCGCGTTCGCGCATGCATTTGTTCATTAGGATGCGTTTCATTGCAGAGTTCGTTCAATGGGCGACCGAGTCCGTTGTCCGTCCTTTTATTTTTATTTTTTTTATATAAACGAGCCGGGACCAATCGATCGAGGTTGGTTCTCGAGCTCGTTCGAATAATGGTGGATGATCATCGTCTCGATTGGCGCGGTATTATTTTTTTTTTGTATTCGATTAAAGACAGACACGACAAACACGCGACACGCGACACACGATACACGAACGCAGGAGGAGGGGTCGAAGATAGCTAAAGCGATGACAAAAAGTTTGGTACGTACGTTCTGCCGTAGTTCCTCACTCTGTTAGCGCGCGCGCTTCTCTTTTTTCTCTTTGTTTTCTCTTTTACTCTGTTGGAAAACCAGGGAAAGAACGACGATATTTATTTCCTAATGGACGGGATATGAGTATATAGTATGTAGGCCGTTTAAACGGGTGGGTGTGGGGTTTGGAAGTCACCGTCGGAAAGAAATATCGTGGTTCTCTCGTTCGTTCTTTTCATTTTTATTAACGATACGAGAATTTTTTGGTGACTTAAATAAATTCTTCCGTTCGGAGGAAATGATGATGATGATGAGTGTTGGTATCGGTGGCGGCGGCGGCGGCGAGTACGGTATTTTTACTCGCTTCTGCTGCTGCTTTTTTTTTAAGTTTTTGGTAACGCAGTACTGCGGGAATAGGTAGTAGGTTCCCGAACCATTTTACTTTTTCCGTGCCGCTTTTTAGCACGGGCGTTTATTTTTCAGTTTTTAAGGCATGTTTCTTTTAGATTTAAGGATTTTTTTTTTTTTAGATTAGGGACCATATAACTAACGTAATATGCAAACTTTTTTCCACAGGTAATTATGGAATAAGAAAACCGGGAGCTTTAAAAACTACGCTTGAAACGTTTCTTTTCTGGGAACGTGAATGGCCTAGTGGATAAGGCGACCGGGTTACTGTTAACTAAGCGACGCGGACTCCAGTAAGTATTTCGAACACCGCTGATGGATAGTAAAATCTCCTTTGACACCTAAAACACGATAGGCACACGCCCACGCTCACATCCAAATATTTATAATTTCTTCCTCTTTAAATCTATCCAAACCCTTCGACTATTTCTTTCAATCTATTTTCCTGTTCTTACTTTTTTATCCTTCACTCGTGCCGTTAATAAAGTATTTGTGTGCGTTTGATTGTTCCTTTTAATAAAGTATTTTCGTTTGATTTTTTACCCTTTACTAGTGCAGTATTCAAGGCATTTTTTTTTGTTTCCGGAGGCAGAGGCCGAAGAACGGATGGTATGGCTCCCGAACGAAGAAACCCGTCTCGTCCCGCGATGTTGAGCGATATTTTCCGTGGACGGTCTAGCTGACGAGGGGTTCCTGGTCGAGTGCCGGAAGGTTTAAGGGCAGAATACGTTAATACTCTTATCAAACTACGCCTTTTTTGCGCGGAGTCACTGAAAAGAACACCTCTGTTCCCCGCTCTTGCCAGTCTTGGTCACTCGATTTCACCCACGCCTCGGAAGTCCCCCCTCGGAGTATCGTTTTGTCTCGCGACAGGACAGAACGGGTGAGCAGCTCACACTCTCATGCTACTACTAACTTCGATGAGCGAAGGCAAAATGCGCGATTTTAGCGTATCTCCAGCATCCCATCCCACGTCGAGTGTCGGGTGGTTTAAGGGCAGATCACGTTAATACTCTTATCAAACCTCACCTTTACTGCGTGGAGTCCCTGAAAAGAACACCTCTGTTCCCCGCTCTTGCCAGGCTCGGTCACTCGATTTCACCCACGCCTCGGAAGTCCTCCCCACACCCTCGGAGCCTGGTTTTGGCTCGCAAGCGAATAAAGATTTTTGTGTTTACTTTTTTATCCTTCACTCGTGCCGTTAATAAAGTATTTGTGTGCGTTTGATTGTTCCTTTTAATAAAGTATTTTCGTTTGATTTTTTACCCTTTACTAGTGCAGTATTCAAAGCATTTTTTTTGGTTTCCGGAGGCAGAGGCCGAAGAACGGATGATATGGCTCCCGAACGAAGAAACCCGTCTCGTCCCGCGATGTTGAGCGATATTTTCCGTGGACGGTCTAGCTGACGAGGGGTTCCTGGTCGAGTGCCGGAAGGTTTAAGGGCAGAATACGTTAATACTCTTATCAAACTACGCCTTTTTTGCGCGGAGTCACTGAAAAGAACACCTCTGTTCCCCGCTCTTGCCAGTCTTGGTCACTCGATTTCACCCACGCCTCGGAAGTCCCCCCTCGGAGTATCGTTTTGTCTCGCGACAGGACAGAACGGGTGAGCAGCTCACACTCTCATGCTACTACTAACTTCGATGAGCGAAGGCAAAATGCGCGATTTTAGCGTATCTCCAGCATCCCATCCCACGGCTCATGAGTTTGAGCGAAATTTACCAAAAAAAAGGGAGGGTCTCGCTTACGAGGGGTTGCTGGTCGAGTGTCGGGTGGTTTTAGAGGAGAATATGTTAATCCTATCGCGTTTCGCCTCTAACGGGCGGACTCGCTGAGAAAGATACCTCTGTTCGTCGCTCTTGCCGGCTCGGTCACTCGATTTCACTACGCCTCGTAAGTTAACCCTCCACGGACTCTCATTTCGGCTGGCGAAAGAGCGGGTGAGCTCATACTCTCATACTACTAACGTCGATGAGCGAAGGCAAAATGCGCGAGTTTAGCGTATCTCCAGCGTCCAATTCCAGGGCTCACGAGTTTGGGCGGTATTTACCAACCATAGGGGAGTCTCGCTTTCGAGGGGTTCTTGGTCGAGTGTCGGGTGGTTTAAGGGCAGATCACGTTAATACTCTTATCAAACTTCACCTTTACTGCGTGGAGTCCCTGAAAAGAACACCTCTGTTCCCCGCTCTTGCCAGGCTCGGTCACTCGATTTCACCCACGCCTCGGAAGTCCTCCCCACACCCTCGGAGCCTGGTTTTGGCTCGCAAGCGAATAAAGATTTTTGTGTTTACTTTTTATCCTTCACTCGTGCCGTTAATAAAGTATTTGTGTTCGTTTGATTGTCCCTTTATTTGACATCACGACGTACGATTATAACTAACGTTACGGAAGACTGGACTGGACAAGTGCCTTTGGACGTCGAATGGCGCGCGCCTAAAGACCACGCAATATTTTCGTTTTTTATTAGATAGTTAGTCCTCCGATAGATGGCCCCCTCCCCTTCTATCCGAGGGTGAGTATTTGTCCGAAGCGTTCGAAATAGCGTTAGTTTAGCTTAGCGGGGAACGAGCGAGCCCGATGGTTGGCGAT